>JAAAKG020021994.1:0-20240 GCA_010014905.2 Druon quercuslanigerum | reverse complement strand
CCTTCTACAGGTGACCTTGACCTTAGACCTTAATGCATATCTGAACGTAAAATTTCCCGCTCTTTCAATTGCCGTTGGCAAAAATAGGGTTTCCCATTTAAAAGAACAAAATTGACCTTGAAATAACCGTGACAGCGAGGTCTAAGGTCAAATCCAAGGTCACCATTAAATTCCCCGGGAAATATTACGAAAGACTTCATGGTAATTTTAATTTTCTATTTTAAATTTTCTAAAATTTTCTGGGATTTCCATACTTTTTCCTCACCCTGTATGATGCCACATACAATGCAAACGCGGGCATGAATTGTCACCAAACTTCGCATGTACACTCTTGAGATAACCCTACTTGTTTCTACCGTGGCAGGAAAGCGGCCAGCGACAGCTAGTCAGCTAATAATACAAAACATTCAGAAGAATACACATCAATGGATCAAACCAACTATACAGATCCTCGAACATCTTTCAATTAAATTCTTACCTGCTAATCATACAACGCAGGTAGAAAAAGACGTAAAAATGAAGAAAATCAACGATACAGTTAATCCAGCATCTTCCAAATTAATTCTTACAATCTTACCTGTTCAATATCAATTAGCATCAGCTAAACATACAGCACTGGTAGAAAAAGACACATCAATGGTACAAACCAATTACACAAATCCAACGTCTTTTAATTTAATTCTCACTTGTTCAACATCAATTAAAATCACCTAATCACACAGCACGTTTTTAAGACGATACGAACACGGAACAAACCAACTATACAGATACTCGAACATCTTTCAATTAAATTATTACACACAACAATGGAGCGATTCAACTATGCATATAACCAAGCATCTTCTAATTAAATTCTTACCTGTTGAACATCAATTATAACATTAGTTAATCATACAGCACTGGTGGGAAAAGACACAACAATGGTATAAAAACCAAAAATACAGATAATCAAACATCTTTGAATTAAATTCATACCTGGTCAACATCAATGAAAATCAGCTAGTCATACAGGACGTTTGGAAGACGATACAACCAAGGAACAAACAAACTATACAGAACATATAACGTCTTCTAATTAAATTCTAACCTACCTAACATCAATTAAAATCAGCTAATCACGCATCACGGTTTTAAGAAGATATAACTTAGGAAAAAAAGGAAGACGCCAATTATATCAATTGCAGACTAGTATATCAACAAAATTCAACATCTTCTAATCAAATTTTCCATTATTTGGTTAACATTGAATTACATACATACAAATTTAGTATTGAGAACGAAGAATCAAATTATCCAATTAATAATCCCATACCAAACTTTGTTATATCTCAATTGGCTTGGAAACGTGTTGCTCGCTAGTAGTATAAAAAAGACGGTGTACTAATAAGGAAAAAGTGAGATGTTCTTTACGGTTGACCCTTACCTTTTTGTCCCTCTCTAATTTTTGTACATAAAATTAATACCGATCAGATTTCTTTAAATTTAGGCATGCATGTTTATCCCTATTGATCGAAAGATGTTTTGTTCAAACATTGCTTGAAGGATGTTTTGAAATCAGAAAACTCCAGAAATATGAGAATATTTACAAATATAATTTAATGAAACATATAACATGTTACTGTTAGGAAATAATGCTGATAAGCCGCTTAGACTTAAGAAGATGACCTAGTTTTGTATTGTAGTTTAAAATCCTAAATTTGGATTGAAGGATCGGCTACCTGGGGCAGAATTCAAAAATTCCTGCGGTCAGATTTTATAGCATTATGGAGAAAATAATGTGCGCGAAGGCCATCTTCGTAGGTAGGAGATGAGCAAAAGGGCAAGTTGATCCGCGGAAAGTCTTAACGTCTTTCTGGAATCTCTCCTTTTTAGAGAAGAGTTCGGCAGTTCGGCTTTTGGCCATAAAGATAAATAGTTAGGCGGCAAATTAACACAATTTTGTCGGAGCAAAGACGATGGACTCGCAATTCGTTCGGCGCGGACCTTCGAAAAAAGTGGGCAATCTACGGAAATTGGCAAGAGCAACGAACCAATTTCAGTAGGGCCCCGCAAACACCGGGCCAGGGGTCAGGGTTAATCGACGTTAAAACGATCCTCGTTAACGCGCCGAAGCGATAACCCCCGTTCTCGCCACTTCGCACGTTCCTTATCAAACTTTTCCAATTTAGAAATAATATATTTATTTTATCTCGTTATGTTTTTGATCGAATTAATTAATGAAATTAATTCAGGCGTGTATAAAAAGGAAGTTCTTGATTCGTACTCTCAGCAACCATTTGATTTTAATGCACTGCATGTGATTCTTAAGACTAAACGAAAACGCAATTTTGGCTCTCGTGGACCACCGGGTGGGTCGCTATGTCGACGATTAACATTCCCAAAGCAATTGCACCCACGTCGACGCGAGCGAGGTAATTTCTCCCCGAGAACTGATACTGATGCGGCTCTTTTAGTTCTACTGCTTCACCGAAAGTTGGCAGCACTACCCGAGAACTATCAGAATTCGATTCTCACTCTTCGTCATGAAAAATTCAATATTATTATTAACAATAATCTTCGAATTCATTCATTCCCTTTGTTCACATTAAAATGTCTATGTTTTCGCTCGTTTTTTGCGTATTTTTTCTGTCTCGTGATTATTTCTATCATGACAATGTGACAGTTTATTCATTAATACTAATATACGTCAATATGACATCTTATAATATTGCCTTAAATTTTCATATACAATTTTTAATTGTTTATTTTTAAGGCTTCAATTTTGAATTCATTCAGTTTGATCGTTTCCACTCAGACAGCATATAATTTTCAAAATTTTCAGAATAATTAAAATTTAAAAGTTTAAAATATTTATAATTTTTCAATTGAATGCGCTATAATAAAAGAGTTTAATTTTGAAGTTCTTAAAAGTAAAATGTTTTTGCTTCGAAAGCTTGCATTTGAAAATATTTTATTTGTAATTTCTTTATTTCTGGGGGGTTTCAATTTCCAGTTCACAAGTTTGTACTTTAAAATTCAAATAAAAAATTTGAATAAAAAATTCTAAATTGTTTGCTTTAATTTCAAACTTACAAAATTGTCTCGTTTTTAAGAGTCTTAAAAATCGCATATACATAAAATATCAAATTGAACGTCTTGATAGTTTCATGACTTTTAAGTTTAAGGATTTTTAATTTAATAAATTCTAAATCAATCAATTCAGAATAATTAAAAAATTAAAACAATAATTTCACAAATTCAACCCTTCGAAATGAAAAGTTTATAGGACTAGGTATTTAAAATTGAATGATTTTTTATTTTAAAATTTTCCAAAACATTTATATTTTCTAACTCAACTTATGTGTTCAATTTTCAGTTGAAGATTTAAAAAAATTAATTATTCATAGTTGAAAAATATATTTTTTTAAATGTTGATCGCGAATGAATAATATTCTCAATTAACTGATTTACTTTTTAATTTTGAGTGGTAATGACTTGAGAATTCTGAATTTTTATGATGCACGCTAAATTTTCAAATTTCCCTTTCACAAGCTATATTTTGGCAATTAAAATTGAAATGGTTGGATTTTAGGTGCTTCAGATCGCTAAAATTTGGATGGATTTGAGTATGAATAAGTTTTTAGACCTCAATTATTAGCGAATAAATTTTTTAAAAAGCTGTGAATAAAGTTCGGATTGGTTCAGTTTCTGACATCCCGTAGTTGAACTTTTTTCATTTTTAAAGTTTCCGATTTGAAATAACTTTTTGCATTATTGTTTTTTTAGAATGCAATTTTAAAGATTAATGTAATTGAAAAATGTTTCATTCTAAACGGTGATGAATTAAAAATTCAAAGTATAACTTATGTATGTAATAACAATTTCATGTTCTTGAATTTTATAAGCTTTGAATTTAAATCATTAATTTAGTTATAAATTTTAAATTGTCGAATCTTAATCACTTCAAATTTAAAATTATTTAAATAAAAAAGTTTAATATTGTTTATTACATAATTTTAACTGCTTTTAGTAAGTATCGATAGAATTTCAATTCTCTTGAATTTTAAATTATCAAATTTTCAAAATATTAATCTACAAATACTCAGTTTTGAAATTGTCTCACTTTTCGAATTTTACATTGAAATCATTCAATTTCGATATTCTTAAATTCAAAATAAAATTTTTCAGTTTTGTATGCTTTGAATTGAAAATGATACAATTTGAACTTCTTTCTAATTAAATCTAATTAAATCTTTATAATGAATCTGTACAATTTTAAAAATTGTAGTCTGACATTTTTAATTTTCAAAGCTTCTGGTATAAAATCATTCAATTTCAAACTATTCAATTTTAACAGTTTTTATTTATTCATGTTACGAGCTCAATTATTTTGTATTCTATTTGAAACATTGCCCTTTTTCAAAATTTTACCTCATCTAAAATTGATTGATGTGGAATGTTTTCAAATGAAAATCTTTTCATCACGGAAAAAATTCTTGACGCGAACGAGTGAATCGATAAAAAAAATTAAAATTAATCAATAGAAAAAAAAGTTCGATAAAAAGTTTATTTAGTTTAGGTTAACATTAAGTTATTTTATATAAATTTTTCTCGTAAATCAGTAATTTTGACAAAGTTGTTAATTTCGAGAGTTTATTATTTTCGACAGATTATGTATAATATTATTAGCATTAGATTATAAAAATATTTAGTTGTTACAGAAATATATTAACTTACACTAGCCAATTTTTCGTCTGGTATCGAGAAAGTGAATTTCTCTGAAATCCGTATAATGCATTTGGAGGCCAATTTTGTTGTTTTTCTCACGTTTCTTAATATTTTAATATAGTTACCGCATACAATCGAAACACCTGTAAATTATTATTACCGCAAGACAAACCGTATTTAATATTAAAATTCGCGCACATTCGAAGTGGTAAAAAGCGTTTAATTGAGTGTTTAATTATTGTTTCAAAATTTTCTTAAACATAATATTTTTAAAATTTTGACATTTTTCATATTGTTTATACTTTTAATGCTTGGAAAAAAATGTATAGACGTGATCGCGCACTACGAGTGCGTGCATTTAATGCCGGTTTACTTAAAAAGTAATATTACGGAAAATTTATAACTAGAATAGTATGTCGAGAATTTTTATTTAGGTACAAAACATTTCATCAGGATTATTACAATTCTGTAAAATGACTACTGAATGAAATTGATAAATTGAGTAAACCAAAAGCACACTTAATTTTATTACATTACCAAAACTATGTAATTCTTTCTATTTTAGATCCAACTTACTAAAAATCGACAGGGTTACAAAATTCTTAAATTTTGTATTGGCTAAAAATAAAATCCTCACATTTAATGAAACAATAATTTAAACGAAACTATCTATTTCTTTCTTTCTTATATCACAGGTACTAAAAATCGATAGAGTTCCAAAATTCTTTAGTTTTGTACTCGTTAATTATGTTCATAAATCAAATATACATTTTCAAAAATTACTGTTATTTATTTACAAACTTGAACTATGTATTAACATTAAATAAGAGTTGCAAGTGAATAACAGTAATAACAGTGATGAAACAATGAAGAATATTGAAGTTCAGTGGTCGATGACTCGTGACTCTTCCTTTATATCCAAAGTTTGAATTATCTGAATAAGGATTTTAGGTCCGGGAGGGAAGTGTTGGTTTGTCGATTCAGTTTTCTGCTTACAGAAATCCGACTGCTTTCATGTCATATTATTATTATATCATTTGGGATTTAAATTTTGCTGACGTTTCTATAGTGATCGTCGGTCCTCACCTTCTTCATCTCCGCCTATCCACGCGACTCTTCGGCACCGCAAACTACGAGGCCTCTAATTCCGATGATGAGGCCGCGCGCGACACTCGAGAGACAAATTCGAATCAAGAATGAACAATGCAACCTCTTCTCCTTGAGCCAATGTTGCTTTGATAACTTGCTTCGGCCTTCTCATCTTCCTATCTCTTCCTTTTATTTCTTACACGAAGAACGCCCCATAAATAAGCTAATTTCAAACGCAAATAACTTAAGAACATTTATTTGTAATAAATTAATTTTAGTCTCTTATTGTATTGGAATTTTTATAAGCTGACTTATATTTTATTCCTTTTTAGAATAGATACATTAAGGCGGAGCAGAAATATCGAATTTGGACTTATCAAATCTCAACTATTAAAAAAATTTCCTGGAAATGTTTACATATTTTTTTATAAGAGCAAAAATTAGAGTAAATTTGTTTAAGCCAAGATTATCGCAATGATTAACATTAAAAAATAAAAATAAAGAAACAAACATTATGCACCAAACTCTTGATTTCAGTCACCCCGTTCGCGGCCTTCCTAGAACTGCTGGCTCACGCAGTTTCTCAGGGGAGTAGGGCGAGAGCGATTGCGACATTACTTATTAGATATATTTCAATTGGAAACAAGTCAAGCGGCCCTTACTTTTTACGTTTCTATCACGTCGAATTCAGTCCAAGGCCATTTGAAGGCAACCCTCGACATTTGAGTAAAAGCGAGGAGTTTAATATATTTGACCAAGTTGTGATGTTTTGAAGTTTCACAATAAAATAATTTTTAATAAATTGCCGAATGAAACTTTTATTCAAAACGCCATTTCAATTATTATTATTAAACACCATGAATAATAATAATAATAATAAACACCATAATTATTATTCAAACACTATAATTTTTGTTTTATTTACGTTAAATTTAAGGCCCTTGCTCTTCATGCTTGTATTCAGTTTGTTCAGCATTCTTTGCAAGTCTTCGATTTATTCTGCTATAACGACCTTATCATCTGCGATCGCTAAACCGGGTACCTTTACTATTTCGAGATCCATACCATCTTCGTTGAAGAGGTACACTGTCTCATGAATATAATAAATAGCAATGAGCATCGTTGTCTAACACCTTGCATAATATCGGACCTGGTCATCCAGTTTCCTATTTACCCTTACACTTGCTTTGCTACCAGCGTATGCTCTGTTCCCTGAGAGAAGACCCTACAGAACGTACAATTTTGGTTTTCTTCGCGCGGCCCATTGTTCAATTTTTCATGAAGGCGGGATTTCTTGAGATGTTTCAGCCAATCTGAAGTGAAGCTCTTCGACTTTATACAACAAATTTTCCAAGATTGATTTGCGACGCTGGCGGAGAGTGGACTTTATGTTTTCTACTAATTTTCTGTTTGTTTACCGATCTCAGTTTGGCTGAACTTACTCCAGCAAGGATATAGGCAAGTCAAAGTAAGAAAATTAAAAAAAAAAAATATTGAAATTAGCGAATTGACAATATCATAATCAGCATCTAAGAATTTTTCCGACTGCAATGATAGAAAGTTTAGCTCAATATTCAATTTCATATTGATTACTTACCGCCTTTTCAAAACTTTTGAACAAATTACATATAGTTGGAATCGGAATAATTCGCACATTCTGAATATATTATTTTCAACTCGGGGATTGCAGAATTATTAATTTTTAAAATTTTAATTCCAAAAAGAGCGAACGAGAGAAAAGCTCAAATGGCTATCTAGACCCCTGTAACTCGAGACCTACGCGCGGTGAGGTCCTTTTCTTTTATGGCTAACGCAACTCGTACAAATAATTCAAACTATTTGAAAAAGAAATCTAAGTAATAAATATTAAATTGAGACCAAGAGACCAATGAAAAGAGAAATTAAGAAACTGCGTGTGAATAAAGGTAAGGTCACTCCTACACAAAGAAATGACAACCCACATGCGCGTCTGTACGGTCTTCTCTCAAGGAACAGACTATAGATTATTTTTATTGCTTTATTGATACCGTACGCTTTTTGGAGTTCCCAAAGTTTACTTCTATCCATCTTGTCAAAAGCTGTTTCTAGGTCAACAAATGCACAGACAACTTTTTGCCCATTCTTAAACTTTTTCATGTGTTCTGTCTTAAGCAAAGATGCATGTACGAAATAACGATTGGAAGCTGTGTGAGATATGCGAAGATTTAAGTTTTCAACATGATCCATTACATTTAAAAATTAAATTTTACAGCTTTTTTAATAATTAATGTTTCGTATGTGCATCTTTATAACCCTGATACTAAATACCGTAAACGTCCACCTATGTCCCCCATCGTGAAACGTTTACGCTCACGAATGTCCCCCTTTGGAGGGGCCCCCACCTCTACCGCGAGTCGTCAAGATATTTTTGTCCAGCAACGCACATTGGCTGTCTCGTCTTTTTATTGATACGCCCACTGTAAGCCATTTTTTCAACTGCACATGTATCTGAAAGCGGGGGTCTATTTTAAATCAATAAGGATGTACTATCATAATAATGCTTTTTGGCACATGTGCAGTTAAAAAAGTCGAATTCCATTAGCATGCGATTGATTAGTATGACTGATTTTTTTATTTTCTTAAAATATTACAATTTGGCATTCTACACTGGGAAAATGTTGCTATTCTGACATTTATGAGTTAATTTTACGTTTCGAATATTTTCTCGAAAAAGTTGTCTGCAATCCCATGACGTGATATTAAAATACTCAATTCAAACATCCCGCTTTTCGGACCTCCTTTTTTTAATTAGCCAACCACTCTCACGGGCTTGACCGTAAAGCCCCTACAGGCCTACAGGGACCGTGGTGGGAAGTGAAGCAACTGCGCACGGGGAAATAAGTGCATATCGGGGCACGAGAACTAAGCGCGCGAGGACACACGCGAGCAGGGACATAAGTGGAAGCTTATATTTGTGAGTTTGAATGATCGTCATACATGATCATGTGTTTCTTCGTGAATTTGACGTTAATGTTCGATAGGTGTTCATTCCACGTATGAAGTACTTATAATGTTTTTTTATAATTAAAAGAAATGTAACTCATCTTACATGTATTTCCATGTTTATTTATTTATATCGCATTTTTGTGAATGTTGGTACATTGGTTTTTACTATTTCGTACAGTATTTATGAATTTTAAAAACATACGGCATACGAACAGAACTAGAACTGAAACATACTCTGCTGCAGTGGAGGCGTCGAAATTTCCGCACAAAAATGTTTTAACCTCTTTTTCTTGATTAATTTTTGTCATGAAAACTCTGATTAACTTTATAACTCTAATTTTAACAACAACAAAAAACAACGTTTTATTATAAAGCTACAAAAAGATCCTTAAAAGAACAAGTTGTCTTCGTTAAAAGCTTCCTTTTCTTGTAAGCGAGGCGCAAAGTACATTAAAGTTGAGGTAAAATAGCGCGTGTTGTGCATTTGTAACCAACTGTATTCTCATGCTCTCATATATCTTATATATGTCTTAGGCAGCTTGCGATTCGCAACATACACAAACTCACATTTACTTACTATATGCATGCATCCCACGCGCACGTATATCCTCTCGGGAAAATTATTACCCGCGAGTAGCGAATCTAACGAACAGGCGCACATTTTTTTAATACGTGTCATGTACGCACGTATCCGGCGGGACGTTGTAAATGTTTGTCATTTTCGTGAATAGGAGAAAACATTGTTCATCTCTAGTCCATAATTACACGAGGCTATTTTTCGCTTGCATGACCCTCGCATCGCGCGATTCAATTGTGAGCCTTGAATATAATCGTTGACCCTGAATTACAAAGTCCTCAATGAAAATTTGATTTATCTGACAGGAAATATCACTAATTTTTTCCTTATTGAATTAAAACTAAATATAGGGATACGTGATCAATAGAAAACAGAGAGAAGCTGTCACGCCTTGTACGATCAGGAGTAAATTATATGCAAAATATATATTTATGGGAATTTATTTAAAGAATTTCTTGATAAAAATATGGGGCTGTTTAAAAACTACAGTACGCTATTTTGAACACTTCTTTCACTAATCGCGTCCTTTGTCAGAGATCGTCACACAAAGCTTGGACCCCCAAGGGCGACGCAACAAATAAATACACTCACCCTCCTTTTAAGCCAGAATTTTTCGTTGATTTACTTTCATGAATGCTTAAAATAAGACATATAAACATAAAATTTAAACAGACTTTACAGCCCTAAATGCTCCTAAAACTGTATTGACGAAATTTTCAAGACCAAATAGGTTAATTTTAAAATAAAAAAAAAATTCAATAGAAAAAAACGATTTTTCAACCAAGCATTTGATTTTCCAACAAAAGGTGACTTTTGAAAAAAAGTCGAATTTTCACCAAAAAGTTAATTTTTATAAAAGAAATTTAACTTGAAACTTAAAATTAAATTGAATTAAATTTAAATTGAAACTTTAAAGCAGTACAATTTTTAACAAAATAGTTGAGTTTATGACTACAAAATTAATGTTTGATCAAAAAAGTTGAATTGGATATTTGAGTTTTAACCAAAAAATACTTTTTATCAAAGTAGTTAAACTTTTAGCCAAGTTGAACTTTCAATAAAAAAAGATAAATTCTCAGCAAAAAATATATTACTTGATATTTTAACTAAACAATATTTTGATTTTAAATAAAAAAAAAACAGTCAAATTTAATCAAAAAGGTGAATTATCAGCAAATATGTAAATGCTGGTGTTTCAACAAAAAATAATAATCTATACATAAGCAGTTGCATTTTTAACCAAAAAAGATCTAATTTCTTTTAAAAGCAATGTAGGTTCATACAAGAAGATGAATTTGAAACAAAAGAGTTGAATTTTCCACCAGGAAATGTTCTTGAGTTATGAGCGAAAAAATGTGTTGACCTAATTGTTGAATTTTCAAACCGAAAAAGGAATTCTTTTGAAAACAGTGGATTTTCCACTCTACAACATGAATTTTTAAGGAAAAAAATAATTTCCAACCAAACAGTTAAATTTTGTATGAAAAAAAAAAATTCAGCTCAAAAAGACGATATTGCAACAGAGGCAGTCGATTTTTTAACGGATCTTGAACTTTAAAAATAAAATTTTCACACTGTCAATTTACCAGTTCTATTTTCAATCAAGAAAATTAATTTTCAACGAAACCAGAATAAAATTAAAACAAAATACATCAATTTTCGAATAAATTGTTGGATTTTAATCTTAGCAAGATCAACTTTCAACTAAAACTAGAATAGTTACATTTTTAATTAAAATAATTAGGTCTTAACAATGTAGTTTAAAATTCAATGAGTTAATTCATTTCCTGTACAAAACTGATTAGTTACATAAACTTTCAGTCGAAAAACTAATTTCGAAGTAAGGAAAACGAACTTTCAACAAAACAGTTATAAATCTTCGACCAAATAGAAGAATTGGTATCCAAAAGAGCTAAATGGTATGAACCAAAAATATAATAGTAAACTTTCAACAAAAAAAGTTTGATTTTCTTTTTGGATTTTCTTGATCACGTTCAAATTTGAGCAAGATCTTTAGAAAAAGTGTAACTTTCTAAAAAGCAGGCAAAAACAGAGACATTTTTTTGAAAAAGTAGGCATAAAGAAGCACAAAAATTGCTTCCTTTAAAGCATTTCAAAAAAATTTTATTCGCATTTATATTTTCCATACGTGATGTCACATTCTGTGTTTACCCCCCTCCTGGCAGTGTGACGTATTTTTTAAACGGCTCCTAGTTTCGTTTAAACGATCACTTATTTTTGTGAAAAGATTCTTTTTTACGGAAATAACTATTATTACGACTTATTTTATTACTAAAATTATGAAGGACTAGTTTAAATTCCGAAAGTCTGGCAGTGAGTTGAAGTAATAGAGTGACCGACCCAGTAAAAAAGTACGTCCATGAAGTTTATAACTGTGCAATAGGTTCGATTTTCTTAGGGTGTACTTTTTACCATATTGTCGATCTTGATTCCATGCATCAGTTTTCGTACCAGGGTAGTGTAGTCGAAACGTCTAATTTTCGTATAGTAGTGAAGGGAGCGAATGGGACAAGGGATATAAGGATAACTTCGGGAAGTTTGTAGGAAACAAGGAAGTTGAGTTTGAAAATGAATGCACGCGATGGCTGCCAAAGGATCACTTATAGGCCATGTTGCACTTGCACCTTGCCATTTTTACTTAGAGGAGTCAGAATGCAAGTACGCATATAATCAGACGTTTTACGGGGGACTGAATGGTGTGCATACGAACTGGTAATCAATTATATGGTACAGGATGGCCATAGCAATTACCCTGCGCAAATTTCAATTACTGTTTCGACGAATTTATCCGCGACTCATTCCTCTCAATTTCGGCGAACCGATTCCTTTCGTTCCGGCTTTCTTTCTCGCGTGAGAAACACCATCCAAAGAAAATGTGGGAGGTCGACACAATTTCCCGTTCAATTAAAGAATTTCATCTTGCAAAATATTATATATTTGATCATTAATCATTTATTCATTGAATTCATCTCAATCTGATGCAGGTGATTGAATGTGCACATACTCTCTAAATTTTAATCACAATTCAATTTTCTACAAACAATTCAATATCATTGATTCAAAAAACTAGAAAAGCGTCAATAATTCTAATCAATAAGTATGCTTACTGAAAATCAACATTACAATTTATAGATTTTTCTAAATACTAAAATTTTAATTTGAAATTACCTTGAGTCTTCTTCTATTTTAAAGTTGAACAATTCATGGGGATGATACTTCTAGATGAATTCAAAATTATTAGGGCAAATTGCAATAGTTCAGTATATGGGTTTAGTTGTACCGAATATCATGCTAGGCATTTCAAAATCTTTATAAATTTTGGGATATCATTTTTCCGTGTTTTCATAGCTCTGTGTGAGGAAAAATACCGGAAAAATAATGACAGAAACAGAAATTTTTCGAAAAATTAGAAATTCAAGAAGCTTAACATTTCCTAAATAAAATAAAACTACCGGTAATCTTTATTTCCGAATTTTTAAAACCCAAATTTTCAAATTCCGGAAAAAATAAGATTTAATAGTGCAATTGAAAATGAATATCGCACATGAAATAGAATATTAATCTAACAGAACAACACTATTAAATTTTTGCCTACATTAGCATATTTCGCAATAAACTATTTCCTGAAATTTCAGTAATTTACTATTTTCGGTAATTTGGACATCCGAGAATTCACCATCTTTAGATAACTAAAAATTCGGGTCTTAAAATTTCGGTAAATACCATTTTCAGTAGTATTATTTTCTTTAAGAAATCCTTCCGAATCTTGATTTTTCGAGAAATTTCTGTTTCTGAAATTATTTTTTCGGTATTTTTCCAATTTTATGATTTTGAAATTTCGGCAAAATTAGGGCATCCCAAAATGTTTAATATTTTATTTTTTTATTATTTTACCAATACAGACTTCAAAGGAAAAATTGTAATGTAAAAGTTACGAAATTAAGTTTTTGTTCGTTTTGTATGAAATATTTCCGTAAAAATCTTGAAAGTACCGCAAGTTCAATTTGTTGTAAATATTCTTTTTAAAAATGGTCAACTTCTTACTGTTTTAATTAAAAATTTTCCCTTATGTGTACCGGAAAAATCTGGCTATTTATACCAAAACTTTGATGAAAATATTCCTTTTTCTATATACCGTCTATTCGAACAAAAATTTTAGCACCAGTCTTTATAGCCTGAAGGCTTTTCATAAATTCGTTAATTTATGATACTTTTTTTAATTTTTGATTTCAAATAGTTTTAAACTACTACATTTTGTATACTAAACGCTTGAATAAGTTTCCATTTTTTTAGAATTTACTTTGAAAATGCCTATTGTCACATTTTAAATTATACAAATAATTTCAACTTGAAGTTTGTAAATGTTGATGGTTTAAAAAAGAATAATTTTCGGTTTCAATGGATTTAATTTATTTAAAATTTTTCAATTCTTATATCAATTCATCTTCAAAGTGACAATTTTTTATTCGGCTGCGTTTGCAATCTAAATTCAATTGTGAAGGCTTCCAACTTAAAATGTTGATATTTGGAATGCTTACATTTTTTTCTCTCTTTGCGGCTTCAAAATAATTATTGTTTATTTTTGAAGCGCTCAAAGAACCCCGCACAATTTACATTAAAATCTGGCTCGGTTCAAATTAGCTGAAATTGCAATATAATATAGTTCAAAGCCTCCTGATCCTAAGCCTCCAAGTGGGTACTAGTCCAAAAAATCAAAAGTTTTCGAGAAAAATATGACCACAAGCGAATCTAATGTCCCGCTTGAAACTTGAAGATGAGGTGCAGATTTTTCCATAAACTGTGATCAGCACAACCACTTGCAATACAAGAAACACTGGTAAGATCAGCCCAGCTAATAAGGGTAAGAAAATGGCGCTGTCCTGGCAATGTAAATACTGTTGGAAATATTAACGGTGGAAGACAGTTCTGTCAATGAATACAAGACTGTAGATCAGTCCAATTATCAAAGGAAAAGCCAGTCCAGCTACTAAAGGCAATTTAATGAGACTGCCCTGGCAATGTGAAGATTTTTCAAAATAATCAAGACAAAAGACATTCTGGACGACCAAAGATATTTTTTAGTTCAGATAATTAAGACAAGACTATAGGTTGGTCCAACCAACAGTATTTACTTTGCCAGGACAGCGCCATGATTTCGCCTGTTATTACCAGGACAGCGCCATTCTGTTGCCTTTATTAGCTGGACTGGTCTTACCAGTATTTCTAGTATTGTCAATGATTGTGCTGATCACAGTTTATTAAAAAATCTGCACCTCATCTTCAAGTTTTAAGCGGGACATTAGATTCACTTCTGGTCATATTTTTCTCGTTCAGCCCTACCTATCTCGAAAACTTTTTTTTTTTTGGACTAGTATCCATTAGAAGGCTTAGGATCAGGAGGCTTTGAACTATATTGCAATTTCAACCAATTTGACCGGGGCCGCATTTTAATGTAAATTGTGCGGGGTCCTTTAAAATTGCTGAATTTTAAATAGGTTTTAATTTAAATTGATTAATTCTTAAATTTTAAACAATTCAATTTCAAATTCTTTATTAAATAACTTCTGAACCTTTTAGTTCGAAATTTTTAAGTTTTTTATTCTAGAAGTCATACATAAAGTTTTAACATTGGAAATGATGTGAGATCCTCTCTTTACTTATGCATTTGTAGTATATTAGAATCATCTATATACTACTGAAATGTTTATTGAAATGGAATAATACAAAAATATAACTCTTGATGAGATTAGGAACACTTGCAGGCTACTTTATGGTGAAAGAAATGTCTTGATTTATTAGATTCTTTTGAGATTTTCTAAAGATCTGGAGGATGTTCACATACAATATTTTCGAGGATGAATCCCTTCGATGGTTCGATTCGATTCGATTCGATTCAAATCGAATGATGTAAAAGCAATAGACTTTAGAAAAAGGCAATAGACTTAAAAAAAGGTCAGTACTGTCAACTGAAACGCTGTGACCAGAGCGGCGAAGATCAAAGAAGGGCCAGAATGGTTCTTGCAGGTCCATCATCGGTCTCGCTTGGATCGGAACGTGACGCGGGCGAGGCGATTTATTTGCCATTGCCGCTCCTCACTTCATCGCGACGTGCCTGCAAGTACCGCTCCAACTTGATTTCGTAAGGGTCAAATTAGAATAAAAAGAATTATAATCATTTTATTATATATTAAAAGAAGAACTTGAGTCCCTGAGTTGCAAGAGTTTTTTATTATTTTTCTAGGGAGATGCTTTTTCACATATCTAACTGTTGTCACTTATCGCTATCTATATAAGTTTAGAGAAAATTAATTATTATGTAGAAAATATGAATGTTTTGTAACGTCAAAATTTGAAGCTGCTAAACTAAGCTTCCCTTTTAAGGGAAGGGGAAGAGGGTCCAGGAAATCTTGTGAATCCTTACTTAGGAGTGGAGGTTGGGGGGAGTACGAATAATTTCTTTCGTAAGTTTCGCCCTTCTAATCATTTGTTAAAAACTTTTCTTTCTGTCTTCCTTATTATGTAATATTTCATACTGTCCCATAAATATAGAATCGATCAGATAAACCATTCTTCAAATTTGCTGTCAAAATTTTCTGAGAAATGTTGTGTATCCCTAAAAATCTTTACAATCTTTTGAAATTTTGTAAATTCTTTAAAAAATTTTGTGCATTCTTTAAAATTTGTTAAATGATGTGAAATTTTTTCGAAAACCTTGGAATTTGATAGATATCGTGCACAATTTCTTGAAAATTTAAATTTAAATTTAAATCCATTAAATTCTTTTCAGCCATTAAAATGCCTAGAAATCTATTAAAAGTTTTTATAATATTCAGAAATCCTTTGAAATTCCATAAAATATTTTGAAATTTTACGAAATCTTTTAAAATTCGTATACATTGGAATCTTTTGAATACTCTTTCAAATCTTGAAATTCTCGTGAAATCTCTTTAAATTCCTTCAAAACTTTGAACTTTCATTAAAACCTCCTGATATTCTTTAAAATGCATGAAAATACTTCCATATCAGCTAAAATCGTTTGGATTTTTAAACTACTTGAATTTTCATAAAATCTTGTAGAATGCTTCAAAAACTAAGATTCTCTTTAAAATTGTACTATATTATTTCTTCTAACTCTTAAATTATTTTTAGGTTATTTAAAATCGTACCCTAAAACTTTCGTTATACTTTGAAATTTGCAATTCTTTGAAATACCTTATAACCAGTTGAAATACCTGAAAATACCCTGACCTACTTTGAAATGTTTCGATATCTTTTAATAAGCTTAAGATCCGTAGAAATCATTCTAAATCCCTAAAAATCCCACAAAATTCTTCGCTATCTCTTGAAATCCTTTAATATCCAATACAATTACTGGGAGTTTTTTTAGTATAGGTTATTTCGCAAAACAGTTGAAAATGTTTGAAGTATTAAAGATTTCTCTGAATTACCTTAATATCTCTTGAAACCTTTTGTGACTTATTTTGTCATATTTTGATATATCTTAAAATCCCTTGAAATCTGTGGAAATCCTTATTTATACTTCCATACAATCTCTAAAAATCTGTCTAAATCCTGCGGTAACTCTAGAAATGCATAAAAATAAAATAAAATTTCTGGCTTTGCTAAGGATTTCGGATAATTTTATATCTTCTCCTAAAATTTGTGTAGCTACCTGAAATCTTTAGAAATTCCTTCAGATTTTATGAAATCCCTAAAAAGCTTTGAAAACCTCGTTAAATATATCGTAAAACCTTTGCACTTCACTGAAATACTTTTCAGGCCTTGAAATTACCTTAAAACTACTTGAAATCCTATAATTTATTTTCAAATATTTTTACGTCAATGAACGGAAATCCTTCTTACTTCCTGTGAAATTCCTAAAAAAATTATCGAAACCCTTCGGTACCTCTTGAAATCCTTTCAAATTAAATTTTTGGAAATTTCTTTAAAAATTTCTTTAAAATAGTTTGTAATCCTTTGAAATAATGTAAAAATCACTTAAGATCTGCTGAAATACTTTGAGATCTCGTCTAAAATTATAAAAATCATCCTTACGTAATTAATGGACGTTCCCCAAGTTGAATGAGTAGTCCCACGCTAGTAACCAAGGAGATTTATGGGTCTGCCTAGTAATTTTTTTCTTTACAGAAGAAGTGGCGCCTGCAAAATTTCCCTAGACTAAGTCCTGGCTCCCGATTGCTCCTGGTAATGATAGGCGCTCAAATAGAGGCAGATATGCACTTATAAAGTGGATGCAACAACATTTTAGGCATTTCGCCTCGATCTACCTCCGAGGGAAATCAACTTTTTTTCCTTCGCACTCTATAATCGTGTATGCAAATCGTCACGATGGCGGTGGGGCAAAGCAATCGTATTGCAATCGTGGCCTATTAAGTCGTTCTGCTGTTTTCTGCATTCGATCGACGGAATCTTGGCGCCCATTCGGTGACCACCTTGACCTCAGAGAAAAGAACACCCTTGATCCAATGATCCCGAATACTGGACAAATCATCGATTCCCAAAAATAGTAGAAATCATTTTCGAACATTTGCCTAAATATTGCTCTCCATTAATATAATAAAAAACAACTATTTTTTAATTTAAAAATGTGCACAAGAGCAGAATGGGTTCTTTTCTTAACAAAAAAAATTATCACATAAAATAAAAAAATAATAATGTAACATTTACTGGTCCTACGAGGAGAATTTGTGTTTTCTGAAGTAAAATATCCAATTGTGTTTCCTAAAATCCATTCCAAAATCATTGCCTTGGCAGAAAGAAATGATTTTTTTATAGATTAAAAATATTTTACAACAATGATATGTTATTAGCAGACATTTTCAGTTGCATGAAAAATAACAACCATAAGAAGGTTCTGCAATTTCACACGATAAGTGTCGATAAGCGAACTAATTTTCAATCATTTTTTTATCGGATGATGCAAGCTTCTTTTTAAGAAAAAGGTACAAATATGCATATATACATAAAATAAAATTGCAAAATAATGCTTGTTCACGTGCGAGAAAGCATCTTCAAGTCTATGTTGCAATGAGTGCACCTGCTTCGCCAAATTACTGTTTACGATTCAAATTAAACCGAACCAAGAAATAAAATGACGGGAGAATCGAATCGAGAAATAAAAAAACAGGGGCGGCCGTAACCATAGCTCGATCATAAAGAATTATTTTCTTCTTCTGGGTAGCAAGAATAATTACTCGTACAAGCATAAAAACACTTCATTCGATTTTTTATGAAACGAAAGGTAACCTACCTGATCCTATAATTGTTCCAATCAATCGAGATTTAATAAAGTGTTTGTGAAATTATTTTCCATGCAGTAAAATGTACTTTCCACTGCTATTCCACATTTTATGTTCAATCTTTCATGAGAATCGACTTAAAAAGCCTGATGGGAAGAGGGGCAAAAAATGGAAGGCGCTCGCTGAATGCGCTTTGTTGGGTAATAATACCTTTTTTTGAATTAGCCTGATGTAATTCAAGACCATTTTTTTAGTGCTCACCCGTCGCGCGACGTCTCTATAGAGGGAATTTCCCGTCAGGATTTGACATGTTTTTCCTCAGTTACTTTTCATTCAATGTCATTCACAATTCTTGACATATTCTATTTATTCTCATACAGAGGCCTTATTAATGATTAGAAATTTACATTATGTAAAAAAGTTCGAAATACATTCTTTTTCAGCAGGACTTTTTTAGGGCAGAAGTTGTAGATAAATTCCACTTCTTTTTTGTTTAAATTGTTAAAAGCTCTAATTCATCTTAAAAAAAATATTATAAATTAATTTTGAACCGAAAAAAGGTCCAAAGTCTTTTTTTAAATTTTATTTTCGTTTCACCTTCATTTAGGCCGATTTTCAGAAGAAAACGGCGCAAGAATATTTTTTGGGTTGGAACCAGACCGATTTTCTTAATTTAAACCCTTTCTTCTGTGTACTACACACAAATTTTATTCGGACTAAACTACGACAAAATACACACTTAATTTGTTCTCAAAAAATTTTACAGGTCTCAAAAAGTATGACTGAACTAGAACAAAAGTACAAAAAAAGTTCAAAATTCGTCCTATTTCAGCAGGATTGTTTTATTGGGACGTGAATCCTATAGCACTTGTAAAAAAAATAAAAATATTAACTGGATCTATGCTGTTTGTTCTAAAAGTATTCAAATTGTAAAAACCACAACAAACTTCTATCTTATATAAAAAATGTCATAATCAAGAATCTAAGTAGTGAATCTTCGCCTAGTACTAAAATCGAAATACGAAGAAAATGTGTTTGTTATATGTAACATTTTGAAGGCCTTGAACATTATAAGTGAAATATATTACATTCCGATGATTCTAAAAGTTTTAAAAATATTTATTGAAAATTGTATTAATACGCTATAGCATCAAATTTTCAAACTAAAGAAGATTTACAAAAATTCATCTGGAGATTAAAATATTATTCCAATAGTTTATATGCTTTTTACTAAATAAACTACCATATTTTTTTAGAAAGATATCATCATATTCTAAAAGCAGTTTCAATGAATTTCGAAATATAATAAATTATAATTAAGCACTAAAAGTAAAAAATAATCGATCGATATGTATTCTTTCATGTAAAACCATCAGAATGAATTAACTAATAATGAATTGTTGATATAAAAAAACTAAATGACCTCGAGGTTCAAATAATATTCATTTAATATTATTCATGGCAGAATCTATCGAAGATTTGCAAAGAATGTTGAATAAATTGAATACAAGCATGAAGAGCATAGGCCTCAAAATTAATGTAAATAAAACAAAAACTATGGTTTTCGAAGGAAAGAGTGAGAAAACAATATGCAACATTGT
>JAAAKG020021983.1:0-20242 GCA_010014905.2 Druon quercuslanigerum | reverse complement strand
TCCAGCCTTTGTTCAAGAAACACATTTTTCCTTTCTAGGCGATCACACTTTTCTTTGCACTGCACTAGGTCTTTCAATATTATATCACTCGACTGTTTTAAATCTGTTGTATCAGCCACAACAATATCTAAAGTTTTTTTTTGAATTTACCACATCCTCCTGCATTTTTAAAAGAAGAGATTTAAGTTCTTCATTATTTGTCATCCTCCTAAATTTTGTTCGATATTATCACTTATAACTAATGATAAACGATACAACCGCTATCAGAGCGAAACGTAAACACGTCCGATCGGCACGAGAGGTGACGCCAAACTCCCCAATGAATTTTATATATAATACTTCAAACTATGTATAAACAATACATAATATTTCCGCTTGTGCCATTTATACCTTTTCAAAAGAAATGAATACTTTAAATAAAATTTTTTCAGGAATATCTACTTTTACTCCGCTCTATTTAATACAACCTGGAAAGATTTCAACCTTCTTAATTAGGAGAAGTTATGAAATTCGGTTATATCATATTCTAAGGGGCTATTTGAAATTAATATGCGCTCTAGAATTATATTTTATTATTCTTCAATAATAAATAAGATAATAACTGATGTGATTCATGAACTTAAATTACTTTAAATTTAAAATCACTTTTTGTAATTCAGGTATTCTTCAAGTTATTGAAAAATTGTGTGATATAACATTTATCAGGGCAGTAATTACTTATTCTTAATTCATTTTTCGTAATTTCAGTGATTCTATTTTAAATCGCATTGTCGGAAATAAACAAAAAATCGATTTTGAAACTCGAAAGAGACGAGATTAGCCATTGCGACAAACAAAAATGATTTATTTTTCTGAACTCAGCATTCATAATCTCTATTTCATTAAAATCAAATTTTTTGTATCAGTCACTTCAAAATCTTATTTTAGATTAAGAAAATTCTATTTGGGCATTTCTCAATCATTACTTATTATAAATATTAAATCTGAATATTTATAAAATTTGCGAGCTAACAGTGACCAATCGGGTTGTCGGCGTGACGCAGGCGCAGTTTAAGAAGTTCCCAAGATTGGGAACACTGGTGATAATATTTATATCTATGTAGCAGCATTTATTTTCAGTGATAAATATTTTTCGTCTGATAATATTTATGTTTATGTAGCAGCATTTGCTTTCAGCTAAATTGGAAAATGTGTTATAGGATATATATTAATTTATATTATTTATTGGTCTGCTCAGGTTATTAATAATGTAGAGTAAAATGTCAAGCAAGCAACTGATAATTAACTTTTTAATGTAATATGATACAAAATTTTACGCAGCTTTCTCCTTCAAGCGCTCTATAGAAGCTTTTCGACATTCCTTTCCCTTTCCACATTTCCAGAAAACAATTAAGAGCCTTGTTTTAAATACTTTTAAACAAAGTCAAAAACCCATTCGATACGGTGCATTTTTCTTTAGAAATAGGTAATTAGATTGAATTTTCTATAGAAATCCCTGTGAAATCTGTACGAAGAAAGATATGTCAAAAACAATACTCTACTAGCTGGAATTTGCGTACAGCCCAGGAAACAAAAAGCCATTCACTTGTCTTGAATGGGTTTCGAAGGCTTCTGAATTTCGTATCTGTTACTGGTATTCCAGATTGCCACCGATTGATTTTTCAAAGAATTAAGGTCTTCATTACTTTTTTGACTAATTTATATGCCGCAAAAGCCTTTTCAACAACTGGAATTGAAATAACAAAAGGAATCTAGTAGACTTGCGCATGGTTTCTTTTAATCTTTCGATAATTTATAAATTTGAAAAATCGAGTGAAATATGGAAGCTTAACGTCCAAAAAGTCAGTCTCATTCAAAAAGAGGGAAACCGATTCAATTTTGACCTTGCTTGAAATGACCAATGCAGTACATAGCAGATTCGAAGCTGCTTGAGAAAATGAACTATTCACATAGTCGCAAACCGATGCAGTTTTAATTTTCTGAATCTGCCTGCAGGAAGGAGGATTTTAAGAACAATTCCCTTTTTTCATTAGGAATTAAATTACAGCATCTTTATATGGTTTTATTATTAGAATTTAATATTTATTAATTAAAGAAAATAGTTCTCATTTGTTTAAAATACAGTTTGAAGAGACAATATTGTAAGTCTCTTTATGCATCATATCATTTTATAAGATATTTATTTTAAATGTTATGAAGGTCGTAAATATGCATGTAAAAAAGTAAGAGGCAAATAACGAGCAATCCTATTCCATGTACGATAAAAATGTCTTGAGTTTCGCGTCAGTAAAAATATTCAGTGCTAGCTATTCTGTATTTAAACATGTCGATGGTTGCCACTTTTATTTTTTGAGCGCATGTTTTGAGCATTTTTGCTAGCGCACACTCCGGAAGCTTTTGTAATATTTTGGACTGAAAAGTGATAATTTTCTGTGAAGTCGATGTATAAAACTATATGGTACTATATCTATGAAATTTTCCATATTTTTGAGCCGCAAAGTTCTATCTTAAAATCAAATAATTTGTTACACTTTTTAGCACGCTACATTTGTAGGGTCTCGAAGTTAATAAAAAATTCCTATATGTTTGGGGTATTTTTTAAAAACAGTTCAACGACTTCAAATACTACTGTTTGGTTATATTTTAAACAACATAGTCGAAAGAAATTACAAGAAAGTGAGCGCTATATCCTGCGATGAAATCGCACAGAAAAGGCAAAGAAACCGCACTGGTCAGTGCCGACTCAGTGCTGATTCTTCAGCACTACCTGTACCGATAGTTTTTTATACAAGAGTTCCCCTTCAAGGATTAGTAGTGTATACTATAATGTTAGTAAAAATCAGTGTACCTATGCCTATGAGACTGGGCTACCAAGTAGACCAGCTGAAAGGGATTAAAAATAAAAATTTGTAAAATTTTAAAATTACCTCTGAGAAGGTTAGAAATTTAGAATGTACGGGTTTTAATTATTTCAGATATCTAAATTTTTCTTTTGGACGTTTAAAATTGGAATAAATATAACGTATCTCGTAAATGGAATTATGAATTCAACGTCAAAATAGTATATATATATATATATATATAATAACTATGCCCGGCCTGTACGTGATGAATACAATAGGTCCATTATATGACCATTCCATCACTTCTCAGTACTGTATAGGTGCTGAGAATCAGCACAAACACACTGAAGCGGCACTGGGCCGCCAGTGCCGCTTCAGAGTCTGTTTGTGCTTTTTCATCGGCAGGGTATTTCCAATAATTATATGAAAAGCAAGTGTTATCAATTGGCCCTCAATTTTAAGAAATTTTACAGAAACAGTTTTTATAGTGGAGATTTGAAAACTCTAGATTTATGTTTCTCTTACCGAATTCCGATCAAAACCGGCTGCTCCAGAAAAGGCAGCAGCTGCAGCATTGGCCGCAACAGCTAAGAATGACAACAGTATTTTTCTATGCATCTCTTACTATTTTCCGCTCGTAACTCACTTCCTTGAAGTAGTAATCAATTTCCTTTATAATGCACATCGGCCATGCAGGTGTTGGGTTAGAATTGAAATTCCAGATGAGCCCAACTGTGTCATTAGTTTCAAGGTGACGCAAGCCATCAATGACAACTGCTAATTAATGTGTTTTTTTATAAATAGAGAGTCCAGAATAAATACGAAAATAGACAGTGAACTAATCTTATTGCAATTCAATTAGACCTTATCTTTATATTCATTAATTCAAGTGCACGTCCCCATTGCTTCAACTAGTACACATATTACCATATTACACATATTACGGAACTCATGCAACGTTTTTCGCCTTATTTGTTTAATTTTTTCTTAGAATCGTAAGTATTAGATGGAAGGAAAGTACACAGAAATAAAAGAATCTGCTACAATTGCAGAATAATAAAAGAATGCATTTTTCTGTAATGATTACATAGAATCGTGTAATATTTTCGCAATTATGATACACTTAATATTGTTGTAAAATTTACAGAAAAAACTATGCTGTTGTAACTTATTTTCGTGAGTTTTGAAAATATCGAAACGTTCTGTAATGATTTCCGAAAAATCTGTAAACTCTACCTAGAAACCTGTGATGTTATGAGCTTCATTAAGCGTATGCAACGATCTATTCTGTATCTTGAAAACTACGTGCCGTGGTTTGTCCATAACTAGCGCTTCGGTCATCACTCTATCTGTTGTTATTTTTTTTAATTAAAAGGAAAGAAAAAAAATTGAATACTTTATCTAAACAATTACTCAATGAAAATTGAATATACTTTAAAATTTATAAAGAATTAACACATTTACTATATATGTATATTAGGCTAGAAATGTAGTGAGTGTAGAGACGATCGCAGCACCATATTGTATTTCCTTTTCAACCTCGAAACAAATGGAGACCAAATTTTGAAGAAAGCTTTGGATCAAAATGATCAAAAATCCAAACAGAAAAACAAACAAATCAATGCAATTCTACACATTTATGATAAAAGAATATGGTTAACAAAATTGGATGAAGTAGTTCAGCAAATCAAGCAAAGAAAGTAAGCAACAGTAAGACTCCATTTTTCGGACCTGATGATTACAAATCTCGAAAACATTTAGATGAAAGGATTGATTACATTTCTAGAAGTAAAAAACAAGGCATTGAAACTTTTCATATGAACAACGTGAAATGAGGAATTAACAAAGAAGAAATAGAAGAAATTATTAAAGAAAGTTACAGAAATGTAGCATCGCAACATTTTTGTAAAAAATGCATCCAACTGCGGAAAAATATGGTAAATAACTTATGAAAATATGTAAAAAAAACATCCAATTTACCAAACTCAAAAATTTACACATTTTTGGACCGTTGTGGTTGACACATAAAGGAAACGAGTATATTTAACGATTCAGGATGTGTTAAAAAAATATCTCTTTTTAATTCTGATGAAAAGCCTACATGCAGAATCGACCATCAAAGAACTCTTTGATTACTACATTTATATTTTTGGGTAAAAGCTACCACGGGGTTCGCATCCAGCCCCTTAACCATGCCGTCGGGGGGCCTATTTTTCAGCCGAGTTGTGCGTTTGCGACAGTCTTCAACAAGAAGCAAAGTTTGCACTGCGAACTCTCTGTAGTACCCATCATGGCAATACATATAAAAGAGAAAGACAGAGTCTAAGAAAAGGAAAAGAATGGTAATACAGTACAGGAATACGTACAGGAATGTGTATCATGTCAAATTTTTTAATATTTTACTGTTTCTGTCTTTTTGGGATCGTTCACAAACTACGTCATGGAAATAATATTCTCATCTTCATTTAAACAAAAGAAAAACGCGTCGCGTAGTTTGTGAATGATCCCTTTTGGTTTAAATTAAAATTATTTCATTCATTGTTGAGAACCCATCTTTTTTTATTGAAAATTAAATAGTTTGGTGGATAATTCAACACTTGTGGTTAAAAATTGAACTATTAATTTCGCGGTTGAAAACGCATTTCTTTGTTAGAAATATAAATATTTGGTTGAAACTGTAACCATTTTTCATTAAAAATCTATTTTATTTTTTAAAACTTCATTATTTCTTGTTGATAGTTTAACCATTTTTAACAAAAAAATATTTTTATTTGGTTCCAAAGTTAAAAATTCATTTTTATTTGCAAATATATATATATTTTTTTTTGAAAATTTCTCTCTATAGAAATTTTTTCAAACGAAAGCTGGTGATGATTTTGAAAACCTAATTAAGATATTCATATTTTGGGAAATTTTTGGTCCTTTTGAATCAAATTTATCTCGGGTACCAAGCACTTCGCTCCACTGCCGCTGTCCGGAAATCTATACTTAATTAGATGAGTCATTCAGTTTACGAAGCACAAATTTTTCTAACGAAGGATTAATTTATTGTTTAAATACATGCAATAAATTATTTATAATAACATGGATCAATTATAAAGGACTTAATTTAAAATTGATGGAACTTTCATTCATAGTTCCATATTATGTAGCCCTGCACTGTATGCCCTTTATTTTCCTTTTCCTAGTGTCTTACTTTCTCTTCCTAATGTATGGAGAAGTTGTTTACTCCAGACTGATTAAAATATTTTAAATATTAAACATATTCAAACAAAATCTTTCCATTCACAAAGCAACGGATCGTTGAAAAGAACACACTGTGCAAAAGATTAAATAAAAAACGCTATGGAATTAAAATGTTGTAAAATTGTTGTAAAGATGGCGAACGCTGAACATCGGCATGTGGGTCACTCTGCGTGTTTTGCTTATCTTGGTTCATAACATTCGCTCCAATTGGCCGTAGCTGTCGTTATCGTGTGAGTATGGCGTAGTGTATCTTAATCCTGTGTTAGTAAAATAAAGTGTCAATGTGTTTGTGAATTTCTACAAGAATCTTATCACATAGAAAGGTAGTCACCGTAGTCACGATACCTATCCTGATAACATTTACTTCACTTTAAATTTGAACCGTTTTGAACTAACAAAATGCCTGACAGAATGTGTAAACAATGCAATTGAAAAATAATAGAGGACGTCACCTCATGTCCTTGTGGAGTTTTTCATCACTCAGACTGTCCAAAGTTAGCTGCTACTACTAGCACCGAGAATAGAAAATGCTGTGGATTTTAAGTGAAAAAAATTCCCCGTCACCCAGTCCAACCCCTGCTATTACATCTGAGGATCTAGTCAAGATCCTGCAGGAGCAATATTTAAAGTAAAAAAAAAAAATTACAAGAATTTATATCGTCTCAAATTAAAATAGTTTCATCGAAAATCGATATTATTCTGGAAAATTAAACGATGCCGTAGAAATAATTGACTCTCTGGAAGTGTGGGTGCAGGTGATTTAAGAAGCTGGAATGCCGCATAATTCTCTGGACTACGACTTACAGAACTCTATTACTTCTCATTGCTTAACTGAGTTAGCTGAAAGAATTGTACGCGAGTCTAATATTGTACTGTATGGATTCAACGAAGATGGTAGTTTTGGTAAAGTAACACCCACTGAGTTATTAGAATATGAAACCATTAATGAGAAGAATATGTCTTCTCCTTCTTGATTTCGCATGACCCAAATCTAGTTATGAACATAACAATAATTAGAAATATCAAAATAGCTCCCATCCGCCTCGAACAATCCTTATCTCGTTTCACAAACACATGGATATGGGAACTAAAACTAAAACTCCGAGAAAAAGGTGTTATTAGCCCAGGACATGGGAAATAGATACTAGAGACAATGTGCATTAAGTACCGGATTCAGTAGAACCGCATCCGGACATTAATAACGTTGATGTAAATAGCAATACCCAAGAAATAATACAGCAACCTGAGCGGAATTTTGATCAAAAATGATCGGCGTACACTAACAGAATGCCTGAACAAGAAGGTTTTACCTATGAATTTGAACGCAAAACGAACTGCGTCATAGGTGCTTACTTTTGTATAATATGCGGCTGTATCAGCAGCTGGAACGTCGGGCCGCAGAACTAGACCTAAAATTGCAGTCTTTGACCAAGAAAGGATCCACCATGAAAGATCATGTTGAATATGGATGTCAGCAAATTATGGTGCAAATTAAGTCGAATGACTCAATCTAAGAAAGGAAGTAGAACCGGAATGCTGATATTGTTAGTTAGTTATAAGACGGGTGGGAAGCCCCTATGGAAATTCCCTGGTGCTCAAGCTATCAAACCTATTGGGCAACGCCCTGAACTATCGCTGACAGTAGTTGACCCCAGACCTCTTGATGAAGCCTAGTATATCAAGCAGCGATAGCATTGCAGCTTTCTCAGGTACCATGACCCAAGGATCTGATGCCTGAGCCTAGATAACGCCGGCCACTGGCATAGTACATGAAAAGAGTTTCATCATCCCTGCCGCATCCCCTGCACTCTGTCGAGAGGTTATACCCCATTTTGTGCACATGGTAGTTTAAATGGTTATGCCCAATGAGCATCTGAAACGACTGTGCTTACGTCTTTCTTCGGCAAACAAACAATTTCCCTGGCTCTGTCCATTCTGTACATATATCCCAGGGTGGACTTTGCCTGTCGGCAACCCTGAGCCTGTACCCAGTATTCTTGATGCTATGTGCGGGTCCAGATTTTCTCGTTGCCTTTGATGCCTGTGTGACCAGGGACCCATATGAGAGCCACTTTGTTATTTTCTGCAAGTTGGTTCAATGCTTTTTTGCATTCCAAAACCAGTTCTGAGGTTATATCTGGTTTTCCTACTACAGTTAGTGTCGTTCGGCTGTCCGAACAGATCGTAATCTGTCTTCCAGCAGCGTTCTTTTCTAATAGTGTTTCAGCACAGCGAAGGAAGGTAAGAAACTCAGCCTGAAAGATAGTAGCATGTCTCCCAAGCGATACCACCATTTGCAGCCTACCTGAAAAGTATGCTGCCCTCTGAGTAGCGGTGTCGTCATAAGTACCCTATCCCTGATAAATCTCTTAATCAGCCTCTCCAACGTCTTTAGAATAAAAGACGTTAGGCTGATCGGTCTAAAAATTTTTGAAGCAGTGCAGTCCTTCTTCCCAGGTTTGATAATGAAGGCCACTCTACCGTTCTTGCATGCCGATGGCACATGTATTAGAGCGATACTTGCCCTAAATAACTTTGTCAGTGGAGGGATGTTGAATTCCAGGCGATTTTGTAAAAGCGCTGGGTAGAGCCATTCACCCCTGGTGATTTAAAGGGACAGAAGGACTCTACAGCCCATTCTACCGTTTTTCTGTCTACAACCTTTGAGTATTCAGTATTCATACAAAAAAGGTCTAAACCAAATGTTTTTTATATAAGCTATTTGAGATTTTATTTTCTGAACTTCATGAAAAAACATAAGTTATTCATATATCGAGAGGAAGCATGTTAGTTTGTCTGCAGTGTCATAAAGTGAGATCGCCTCTATTAATGTAAGATCAGAATGGTGGTCTTTTACATGTTTGTTCCAATCAATACATTTAATGCGCTCCTAATTCTATCTGGTCGGTTTGCACTAGACATGTTTATTTAGACACAGGATATGGCACCTGCACTTTTGAGGCTACGTTCTTGTCGGGTCTATTATGAGCAATCTAGTGTTTTGAATTAGAGTTACATAACTTATGTGGTAGATACACGTAGATGATAAAAAGCTTAGAGATAATTATATCCTTTTTTTATCTGAATTTGTCTAATCAATCTTTTTGCACATATCTTTGGTTACGTGTAGGCCCTGTACAATATTTTGCAATTAGATTTCGAGAATAACATTTTTCACATGTACCTTCCCATTTATATAATTTTTTTCTTTCTTTACTGGTTAATCCGTCTACATTTGAAGTTCCTGGCTCTTTTTTGTAGCAAAATTCATATTTTTTATTTAATATTGACAATATTTCTTTCGCAGTATCACGTTTAGCCTCGTGCTTACTTTTTGCTCTATTTCCAGTGACAATAAATAAATCTGATCCTTTTTGATTCGAACAGGTAACTTAAAAAGGAGGATTTTCCTCCAGAATGTGATCGTTTGGTTTAGTCAAATTATATTCTATGGACATGTTATTTAATGTAGTGATTTCGCAAGATTCTGATTGCGTTTCTACTGCTAATACATTTGATTCTTCCAGCATATTATACGTACTTTCCTTTGTTGAAGCCATTGCCTAGAAGTAGTTTAAGATTAGTTAGTATAGAAGAGAATATAAATATCAGGTAAAGGGTTATAAAAGGAAACCTAATTTATTTAATTTTAATGGGGGTATTACCTCTATTTTATAGCCAAGTAATATTTGCTCCGTATTTTCGCAAATAATTTGAAACATTTTAGACATGCATGTGCTGTAGGTTGTGGGTAAATAATTTCTTGTCCACATCGATTTCATTTTTTGTAAACTTTATCTATTCGTCCAATTGAAAGCCAGCTAAGTTTTATCGAGTAATTTATCCGTAGTATAGTAGATAATTTAAAATAACAACTATTTTTTTACTGCTTTTGAATTTAAAAAAAGGATTTTAGTTTAGAGTTTCCCTGCTGCAAGGAAACCGAAGAGGTATTAGTTTGGATCACAAAAGATAAAGGCGAGAGAGTAAATAGTGCAAGTGGAGGGATTTTCTTGTTCTAGGATTGTATAGTAGGAGAGCAAAGGGAGGTAAATTGCTTCCGGTTCTGATCACGTTGAAAATTTTTGTGTGTTTTTCGCTTGTATTGTGGTTTTCTCAATTTTGATCATAAAACCACAACGAGGATAATTCCTGGATATTTGGGTTTTATGGTGGTTATATTTGATCTATTCGAACCACAATCATATCCTACGATGGCTACTACAGTCAATGGTATTATCAAAATTACGAAAAAGTTTAAACGTGCGATTCTGGTTCTGCTGGAAGGTTGCCTTGCTGGTCGACCGAAAACAAGTTCGTATGGGGTACACCTCGTGCCTTCATGAATGCTTGTATTGTAGGAATAAGTGGCCAACTCAAGCCAATTATCCCACTGAATATTCTTACTTACAAATGGTTTAGGATATTCAACTAAAGCATGGTGTGACCTTTCCAATTATCTATTGGATTAGGGATGAATTGCCGTTGTTTTAAACTGTTTTATTCGCAAACGCTTTGCTAAACGTCTAATAAGATTCCTCAAGAAAATTGTTCCTTGATCAGTTAGAACTCTTTTCAGCGATCCAAAAATACAGATAAACTTGCTAAGAAATGCGTCTGCTATTGTACTTGCTTGTTGGTTAGGCAGAGGTATAGCTAGAGAATATTTTGTAAGATTATCTTGGGTAGTTAAAATGCATTCATTACCTGCTTCTGTTATTGTTAATGGGCCAACTATATCCAATAAAATTTTTTCGAAAGCAACACATAGTGTATCAGTGATCACCATAGAACTTTTGGTTTTAACACGGACTAATTTCTTCAGTTGACATTATAAACAAGTTTGAATATATATCTGCATATCTAGTTTCATGTTTTCCCAATAGTGTCAATGACGAGTTTGGTTATATGTTTTCGTGACTCCTTTATGTCCGCCTAAAGCCGATGAGTGTGCTTCTTCTATCAAGGATTTTCGTTGTTCATTATCGGTACATGAACAATATTATTACAGAATAAAATTTTAGTCCAAGAATCCGAAAAGGTAGGTTTAAAAATTCATAAAACTTCTTGCCAATCGATATGCGCTATCTAAAAAGTTTGCAATACTATTTGAACATAATTTTAATTTTTCAGCTATATTTTTCAATGACTCGATTCACTTTTTAATATTATTTAGTATTTCTGAGCGATGTCCTCCAGATTCTGTGTCAATAGGCAGGGATATGTAATCAAAACTGCCTTTCTCGATCTCCTTTGCTACTACTGCAGAAAGACTTTTGAATTGATGTAATTCATTACCTTTTACTAGGCTGCGAGATCCGTTACCTTTTGGTGTTCCATTCGTTGATATAAAATAAGCTTAGTTATCTTTATGCATTCTTAACTGATCTCTACATTCTATTATATTTTTTGGATCGAGAATTGTATTTCTTGTAAAAACATGTGGTACCTCCAGTAAGGGGTGATCAATAGGGGTTTTCTCCAGCGGACGTTTTTCTCTATAATCTAACTGAGTTTCCTCATAAAACATGTCTAATTCATCGAAGCAATTGCTTCTTTAATACCAAATGAACAATATTCTTTAAATTCTTTTTTTCTAAATTTCCATTTTCCTTTTCAAAACTATTTTCTTTGCGATAATCTTGATTTTCCTCTTCACTGAATTCGTCAGAGCTACTTAGATTTTCTATTAAATATTCGTGCCTATAATTTTTTGTTGTTGAAAATTCTATGTATGATTCTTCTTCAAATAATTCTAGACTTTCTTTAGGTGAGTTAATAAACTTACTTTGTGTATCTTCTTTGCGAGGACTACCTCGTTTCTTTCTGATTTTTGATACTGAATCTACAGAGTTTTTTGGTCTTCCACGTTTTCTTTTCTCTGATTTGGAATTAGGATATTGACTTTCTTGATTTTATGAATTGTCGTGATTCTCGTGATATTGAAAATTTTATTTTTCAAGATTTATTGTTTTGACTTATAGCTTACAGATTTAGAATAATCACCCAGATTTCCTTGAGTTTTCTGGTTTCGTAAATTTCTTTCAATTTCGCGACTTGTTTCCCTTGACTTATTATCTAAAGATTTTAAATTATTTTCTTGATTTAATTTTGGTCTTCCACGTGTTTTCTTTTCTTGAATGTTTTCTTCGCGAGTTTCTTAAGTATCTTGATTACTAGATTTTCTTTCAGTTTCTTGATTTCGCATTTTTCCCCTTTTTACTAGCACATTCTATTTTGCGTTAGATATTTTATCTGATATAATTGAGTTTTCCGATTTCTTTTAAAAATTCTTCGATATAAGATTTGTGAGTTTCTTAGTATTTTCTCAGAAATTTGTGATTTCTGAAATATTCGTTCATGTGCTCATTATGCTTATCATTACTAAAATGAAAAAATTTAGAATAGTTGAAGACAGACATATTTCGTTAAAACCTGTTTTTCGTATTCAGGGTGTCTAAAAATGTGGAAAGTTGGATTTTAGTGTTGTTTTCATAGTATCTTCGATAAATAAAACTAAAATGCAAGTTCTTCGTATCTTACGTATTTTGCCTCAAAATTTGAATTTGTTATAATACTTTTTTTCTTAATGGTTGAGGACAAAAATAGGTCTTTAAGAAATATCTAATTATTAACTTACATTTTTTACGTGTCTTTCGTCGTTTAGTTTAATATTCGAATTTTCGATTTTTGCACAGCCTGTAAGAATCCAAAAAAGTGTGCCCAAGCACGATTTAATACGTTCATATTTTCGAGATTTGTCGTGATTACGAGCATACAGATCGACAGACAGACTCGCAGGTAGGCAGACAGACGGCATCGCCAATACATGATTTTCGGCTTCTAGGGGTTTTAAAACGTAAAGATCCATTAAAAAATTAAAGTGTGTAATTTGGGACGATTCTAATACTTTCTCAGTCATGAAATTATTAAATAAAAACGATTATTATTAAAAACGAGGAGTTTTCAACAAAGCAGTTGAATTTTTAAATATGATAAAATAAATAAAAATATTTAAATTTGGTAAAATTTTTGTTGTTGTGACAAACAAATAATAGGTGCCTCATATTTTACCCGTGGCAACGATAAATATTAACCCCTAAAAATGTTGTTAGATCCCCAGATCTAAAGTGCAGAGTATCTTATATTTGAGCTTTTTCGACACTTCTTATCTCAAGCAAGAGCTATATAAGCTATACTAGATAACTAACTATATAAGCATACGCGGAGACAAAGAGAGGCCTGCGAAAACCAGACTCACCACTCACCACTACTGGGTATAGTCGAAGCGGGTCAATGCGACCCGTTAAAAAGAAAACAATTCAGAAAAATTCAGATTTTGAATTCCTATTTATACGTGAATTTTCCTTCACTGAAAGTTCCACGAAAGAGTAGAGAAAAAAAGCAAAATCTATTCTTTTTAATCGACTTCGAACATTTCAATGGAAGCGTATTAAGAGGAATCAAAAAATGAAGAATTGCAAAAGAAGGAACAGAAAGAAAGAGAATAATGTCACTTTAAAGACGCAAACCTTAGTCTTTTTAATCGATCCGTTATAAACATAAAATAATTAGGTTAATAGAAATAATTTGTATTATTGGCAAAGAATGTTTTTATAATTCTGTTTGAAGATAAATAAATTTTGTTTAACTTACAGAACATTATCAAATAAATTAATTATTATTTATTATATTATTTAATCTATAATTTGCCTAAACAGTATAAAATATAATGATTAAAATTACTCTACCGTTATGGCAGACAAAAAAATTGAAATTTCCAAACTTATATTCCTAAAAAACGAATAGATTCGACGAATAGCTGATGGACACGTCACCTAAAGGTGTAGTGGTAAGTGCAGGGGTGCTTTTCATAGCCTCATCCCCACTACTCAAATGCTGGCTTTCTGGACGCATTAGGTCCTTTTCTTCGCAGACGGTCACATATATATCTTCCTATCCCTCAGGCTGTACCTATCCCTAAATCTACCTCCCTGTCTAGAAACTTGTATCTCTTTCTATCCCTAAGTCTATCTCTCTGATAAAAATTTGTATCTGCTTATATCCCCAATTATACCTCTCTTATAGAGATTCGTATCTCCTTCTAACCCTCAGTCTATCTCTTCCTGCTGTACATTTTAAGCTTTTTCAATACTTGGATTTATCTCTTTTGTTCTCAAGTATTATTTTGTTTTCTATCCTTCAGTCTATTTCCCTTTACAAAATATTTGTGTCTTTTTCAATGCCTGAGATCCTCGAGTCATCTCTCCTTGCCAGAAAATAAAGCAGTACCGTTTCAAAATATCTTACATCGTTATATAATTTTTCAGTAAGGTTTTTATACTTATTAGAAAAACAATCATAGTTACGGAAAACTGATATAAGATGTTTTCAAACCCAACTAATCAGACACAAAAATTAAATTCATTTTTAGAAAATGATTAAAATTTCTAGTAGAGAGAGATAAAAAATAAGAGATATAAAAAGTAATGAAGTTTTTTAAGCTTGGAGATATATATTTTCCCTCGAATAAAATGCTTATCTTTTCGTATCTCTGGGTGATTTTTTGTAATATGAAGCCTCTAGATTTTATTTTTAAATTAATTTTTGAGAAAAAAACGTTAAAATTTTTTGTCATTTATATTATAATCTCTCTTGATGTGTACGTGTATTTATCCTTTTTAATATAATATATTAGAACAAAAACATTAGGTATTAAAATTGTACATAAACAAACTCAATTATAAAAACATGGAATACGTAATAGTTATCGTGAATGTGTATTATTTTTAAAGTAATGCTGTGAAACTCAGCGATTTTTAATATTTGTAACATTTCTTTTTAGCACATCAAAACCAAATCTGTAATACTGCCCATAAAACGTACTATCATATCCAAATATCATAGAAGTTCAAGGTTGCTCTTCTTCATCTCTCTCTGAAACAATTTCTTCGTTTTCTTTATTCTTTCCATCCAAGATTTTAGCGGTATTTTTATCCTATAAAAAGAAACTAATTTTTTTGTCTGATTCACTTGGAACTGTGTTCCGAAGAATTAAAATTACTGCAAAGAAAATGGAAATAACCCCAGGAAACAAAAATCCATTCACTTCTGTTGAACAGGTTTCAAAGGCTTTTTAATTGAGTATCAGTCACTGGAATTCCAAATTGTCGACAATGGGTTTTTTGAAGACTTTTAGTTGTTATAATTTTTTGACTAACTTCTATGCTGCAAAGGCCTTTTCTACAATTGGAACTGAAATAGCAAAAGAAATCTAGTAGACTTGCGCATGATTAATTTTAATCTTTCGATAATTTATAAATTTAAAAAATCATGTGAAATATGGCAGCTTAACCTAAAAAAGTTGATCTCATTCAAAAGGAAGGAAATCGATTGAATATGACCTCGCTTGAAATGGTCATTGCAATAAATGGCAGATTCGAAGCTTCTTGAGAAAATGACCGATTCACATAGTCGCAAGCCGATTCAGTTTTAACATTCTGAATCTGCAAATGACAGATAAGCAATTCACAGAGTCATCTTTTGAATGAATTCTTTTCTCCTGGGAATTGAAATAATTTGAAGTTGTTATCTAACTAAATTTTTAATTTGAATATAACTGCAACTAAAAAAACATGGCTTCAAAATCTAATGAATTTTGATGAATTCATCAACAAATTAAATTATAATTTTTATTCAATGTAAATATCTTTCAATGTGTATTTTAATACAATTCAAAGCATCTAAATCAATTTTCATTGAATAGAATAATTGTTAATGAAATTTAGGGCATTATCAGCTAAATCAAAATTAAATTGGTTGAAATTTGATAAGTGAATAATTGGCAATTCAAATAGTGAATTTAACTTATATGAAATTGAAAACAAGATAACTCGGACGAATCCAAAGAGAATGGGAATAAAGAAAGGATAGTTTAAATTAACTAAAGTCCAACAAAAAATGAAGTAAATATAGTTAATTGAATACAATTAAATTAAACTGGAACTTATTTTATTCAGTAAAAAATGAACTTAATCAAGTATGTAAATGCATCTTAAAAAGCACAGGACAAAATTATTATATCAATTCCATATAAATAAATTATGTATAACGTAAATGTCAAGCAGTCAATTAACATAAAATATCTTACCGATTCGGGGAACACTTCATCTTCCAATGAGTTTTCCTTTTAATATTTTGGACCTTTTTTTTAGTTTTGGCTGAATATTATCATCTATTATGCGGTTAACAATATCTGTTGGAGGGCAGAGGATGGCCTGCGGCGAATGGTATGTTAACAGGGGACGACGAGGAAGAATACACGTATGTGAGTAATATGGGGGTATCGGTAATAGACTATATGATTATGAATATGCATGTTTGGGAGGAGATAGAGAAATTCTCAGCGGGAGGGATGGTGGAATCAGACCACCAGTAGTTAAGTTGTGGATAAAGGGAGAGATTGGCGAAAGGCAGGGTGGGGAAGAAGGGTTGTTAAGGGCGAGGGTGTCATGGACGAGAGAAGCGATAGATTAGTGTCCGGGGCATTTGGGAAATATAAGCTTTAAGGGGGAGTCGGTGGGAGAGATATGGGAGGATCTGAAAGATAAAGTGAAAGGGTGCGTGCAAAAGAAGGTCTTTAAAAAGAACAAGAAAGGAATCGTAAAGCCGTGGTGCGATAGAGAACGTAAAATGATGAAGAAAAAGGTGAAAAGGAAGTACATGAAGTGGAAGGTAGGAACTGCGAAAAGGAAAGAATACTTAGAATTGAGGAAGGCGTTTAGGGTAATGTGTAAGAAGAAAGAGTAGGAAAAGAAAAAAGTGCTGGAGAAGGAGTTGAGAAATGTTAAGACAGAAGTGGATGTGTGGAAGATAATTAATAAGTTAAGGAAGCGTAGGGTGGGTATAAGTTAGAAGATAGGGAGTGATGAATGTAGAGAATTTTTTAAAGATTTACTTAAGGGATCAGACACACGGAAGAGAGATGAGGTGATTAAAAGGACGAGGCAAATATATAGAGAGATATTAAAAATGTCTAAGGCAGCAGGGCTGGACGGTGTACAGAACGAAGCATGGGTGTTTGGAACACAAGATGTAAGGCAGAGGTTGAAAGGGGTAGTAAAAAAGTATGGAGGAGGGCGGCATTCCCAAGAGGGTGCAGGAAGGGGTTCATCGTACCACTGTTTAAAAAAAGGAATGTGGATAGGTAGGAAAATTATAGAGGAATTGCGCTAATGAATACGACATACAAAATATACGCAATAGTGTTGGCAGATAGACTACAGAAGTATGTTGAGAGGAAAGACATACTGTCGGAGACGCAGCCGGGCTTTAAGGAGGAAAGAAGTACCATGGACAATGTACATCGAGAGCGTAGGGAAGGTATATGAGGAGAAGTAGGAGGAGTAAGGATATGGTCACTTGCATATGCAGATGACATAGTGATGCTAGCAAAGAGCGAAGAGGCGTTAAAGGAGATGATGAAAAGGTCAAGAAACATCATGGAGAGAGAGAAGGAAGTAGGAGAGGAGAGAATAAGAGAGTCAATGTTTAACGGGAACTATGTGTGGATTATGCCAGGGGAGAGCGTGCAATACTTGTGTGAGAAAAGAGAGCAAGGAAGTAAGGAACTTATAGCGAGAACGAGATGCAGATGCATGAAGGGTTACAATAGGGTCTGGCTTTCTGGAAAGAAGAGAATGTGTGGATTGTGCGGGAAGGAGTATGCAAAAGTGGAGCACTGGTTGGAGGAGTATGAAGAGATGGAAAGGAGCGGGATAAACATGAAGGTATTGCTGCACGAAAGTGGAGAAAAGGGACAGTTGCATGGGTTGCATGGAAACGAGGAAGACATAGTCATAAAAGCGAGTGGCTTAAGAGATAATGTGTGGATAAATGTTAGTTTTTAAGAGGTAGTTGTAAGGAAATTCTGTAAAAACGGTAGTGGAAGAAAGTCAACTTTTTAAGCCCAGTCAGCTGAAAAATAAACGTTTACCTACACTTGTTCCATAACTTGGTTACAAGCATGATCCATAACAAGTTTCTTACAGTGTTATTTTAGTGAAATATCACGGCGTTACTACGTGGTTCCTTCAACTGTGCACAATGCACAGGAGTAACTGCTACATAACAATTTCACGTAACACTTATGTATCAATCGTCTAACATTTGTTCTGCAACTTGGTGACAAACAATATATATATAACAATTTTGTAAGGGGGTTACATAAGTGTAATGTAACGGCCTTGCTGTGTAATTCAGTAAGGTGTGCAAAAAACACATTAGTAACATCCATTTAATGATGTGATATAACCGCTTGCTAACAGTCATGTAACATCCGTTACGTAATTTGACCACACGCATGATCTATGATAATTTTTGGTACAGTGTGACGTAATTAAACTATAACGGTGTAGTTGTGTACAATGCCCATTGGTAACGTTAATGTAACAATATGACATAACTGTTTCACGGCAAAAGTGTATCATTTGTACTCAGACTTGGTTTTACCGATATAAATGATATTTGATCAGCATTATTTTTAGAATTCTTATCGAATGTAAGTATACCTTTTTGAAATATTTCAGAAATAAAGAATACTATTCTTGAAAATTATATTATGTATTAATAAGATGAAAACTTGTTTTATAGGTATTGAAATTTAAGAATTCTCAAAATTAAATGAAAAAAATTCAATTATTCTATAATTTAAGTACATAAAATATATTCCACGAAGGGAAGAAACAATGAATAAATTGTTACTACAAATAATTTGGTTAAAAAAGTAGATATATTTGTTATTATATTGCTATTGTCAACCCAAAAAAATAGAAATACCAATCAAATAGAATGTGGATCATCGACTTTCATGTCTAGAAACATAGCTTTGCATAAACCCCAAAAATTTGGTCAATTTTTCATCGTTTTCCCTAGGCTAGGGAAAAATTTGTAACACTTTAGAGTAATTTTAAACACGCAAATATATATCTACTTGAAATAAAAGACGTTCAGAGAACTCAGAAAACCCTAGATTTTATACATTTACCCTAGGATAGGGGAGAATAATGACGTGTAGGGGAAATTCTCACGACCATGAGATAGGTGGATACAGTTTGTGACGGAATCAATGCAAAAATCCGGCAAAAGTCTTGTGCGTGGGGGGAGCGTGTGCACAGCGTCTGTTCGAGGCTATCAACAATTTTGAGTCTTCTTCTCTTCCGCTGGCCAGCGCCAGTGAGGCTATGACCTTTTTAGATGGCGGCACCAACACTCCACGCGGCCATGGTGGAGAGTTGTAACAGTTTATCACCACTGTTCTCGTGCTCCTGGTGCTCCTGGTGCTCTCTGGGATCCCGGGTTCCGGAAAGTCCTCAGCGAATGTCCAAGAGGTTCCAGCGTCCCTCCTCTAGCAGTCCGGAGTTCTCGGGGTTGTACGGCTGAGCTGCTGGCGCGGCGGACCGAACGTCTTCCCCGACGATACGTGCGGCCCCCTCGGCGTTATGGGTCGACCCGCTGACGGCGCGTTTAGCGGCTCTGGATTCACCCTCTTGGCAACTCCTCCAAACGCGACGCCTCTCGACTTTTTTGTGACCCTTTTGTGAATCATTACAGAACTCCTACCCCTGAATAAACTACCCTATGCTACTCTAAGTCTGTGTAAAATTAACCAAGGTGCCTCTCGGCCGTCTCGGTACCTAACTACGTGTACCTTTCGGTAGCTACCTTAAAAATACTATTTACAGTAGTTTCGGCGTACGTTTCAGCAGCGCCGTTATCTAAACCCTATTATTTACAGTTGTCCCAGCGTGCGTTTCGGCAGCGCCGTTATCTAAACCTCAATTATCTGTGCCTTTTTGGCGGCTAACAAAAAGAATTCATAAGAGAGCGGAACGTAATGCAAAAAGAGGCAGACTTGAACGGGGAGAGGGTGGGGAAAGCGTTCCTACTACATCGGCCTCCACATCTTCCTCTACGGTTGATATGGATATAGATTTAGATTCCTTTTTTGAGGAAGGTGAAGGTGATAATCCTCTTCCTGAAATTAAGGTAAAGGTTGATGCTTCTACCGATGATGACGATTTTTACGACATACCACGCAGACTTGTGCAGAGAAAATCATCGCAGGCCAGACTTGACTTATCTGAAGCAGCAGT
>JAAAKG020021972.1:0-20245 GCA_010014905.2 Druon quercuslanigerum | reverse complement strand
AAAATTTTATATTCCATATTTTAGGCCTCATTAGGAACAAAGGCCCCCCGTTGACCGGGCTCGGCGAAAACTGCTCGACGGTGCGAGGGGAAGCCGCGTAGTGGGGGAACGGTACCCAGGTAGCTAGTGCGGAATTGTCCATCGCCCTAATGGGGAATGAGAACGAATTATAGACGGAAAAATGCACGGGAGGGGGGAGTTATATTAGCGAGTAACGTGATGCTGAGAAGAAGGGATAAATGGAAGAAGACCTAAGGAGAAGAATAGGAGTAGAGAGAGAGAAAGAGAGAGAGACTGAGAGAGAGAGAAAAATATTGGGAGGGAGAGGGTTAACGGAGGAGGTGTAGGAATAGAGCCAGAGAGGTAGAGAAACGATACAGCTGCAATTCGTTTCCCTCAGGTGATATTTTTTGTTAGAGTGACAACTGAACGGTAACGGCAGTTACTAAGTTGATTTGGGCTACCATGCACAAAGTACGAAGTCAGTGCCCTGTCGACCCGACTTGCGGAACTCAGGGATTTTTCGCTCCTATTTCGCATCAATACTTACGTAACTTGGGTCACGCAAGCGACGAGCAACGATCTTGGAACGCAAACCTTAAGGTTAAACAGAATGAAATGTCACGAACGTCGAACAATGAGCACGCGAGCGCGGGAGTACCTATGCAGGGGTCATGACTTGAACAAAAAAACATGTTATCCGCAGAGCATTAACCGATCGCAAAACAAAGGTTTAATGTCAGCTTTAAAATGACGGGGAATCGAATTAGAAGATGGTTCGTCCTTATAAGAACTCAAACCTTGACTTTTATCGATCAATACCACTTTCCCTTTAAGAATATGTATTGGCTTATATTATATTGAAGACTGTGAAAGAAAATTCTATTCACTAAATATAACAGTCACTGAGTCCTTCGTAGATCTGATTCTCAATTATGAAGCTGAAGTGTATGAAGGCACAGTCAGAACGAACCTTCTGTTTTTAAACCTTTTTTTCATCACTTCTGAACTTAGTGATCGAATTTGAAATTTTCTATGATGAACGATAAAGTAATGACGTATTGAGAAATATTTAAACAAATTTTTTGAATTAAAAGTTGATATTTTTCGAAGCATTGATAATTATAAAATAACAATTTTAAAGCTAGAGAAGAGTCAAAAGCTCATTCCAAGTCACTTCAGGAATTCTGAATCAATGTGTTTATTTGCAACAATTATTAGCCACAGACTCTTTTTATAACTAAAAATATGTGCTCACACAATAATTATCTAGTTATTTATCTGATAATGAGGACACAGTTCATATCTTACGGTGTTATGCATTTCACAGTGTTAATTATATTTCGCAAGATGATTGATATTAAAAGACACTTCTAAGTTTATAGCATGTGGCACGACGAGGTTTTATAGTTTGATTATTATAAGTAGAGTCCCACATTTTCTTCTCATCCTTATCTACGAAATCTAAATCATAACTGCGTGAATGTTTAAATTATTTCTCGTTGCTTCATTTACAGTAAGTCGTAGGCGTAAACCTAATTATCAAGTGTGTAAAATTAGAATAGTTAAATTTTTATAGAATTATACATACATATATATTAGAAGGTGTTAATATAATTGGACGGAAAATTAAAAAAGCATAGTGATTTCCAACTTAGTTGCAGACCGAAGCGTATATGACCTAATGATATACACTGAAATTGATGGATCGTTATACTCACTTTGGGTGAACTTCCGAAAAGGGTGTATGTCCGATTTTCCTCAGGCTCCGTACACATGTGTAGTTTAACGTGCTGATTAAGAACATGATAGTAAAAATTGGCGCAAATTTCATTTTCATGGGGAAATCATCAGAAAACAATAAAAATCATGGTTTTACATCTCTGATTTTCTGGGAAACTATTATTCGCAGAAAAAAAATATCAACAAAAATATGTATTTCGATATGATGTACAACTTTTATTTTAAATATTTTTTTGGATTTTGCATATTAGCAGAGATAAACCCAAAAAACCATGATTTTTTATGTGTTTTTTATGGTTTCACTATGAAAATCAAATTTCCTCCAATTTATACTGATGGTATATAGACGCTGTAAACCTTTTTCAGGCTCGCCTTGGTCACAAAAGAATAATGAGTAACGTTAGGAACCCCCTTGCCAACTCCCCCTTAAAAAAAACACGTGCCAACGACTGATCACAGAAGTAGCCGGAAATCGATGCATCTCTAATTTTCTCGGAAACTATAACTCGTAGAAAAAAATTCTTGGTACAAAAATTTGTATTTTAATGCGATGTACAACTTTTGTGTGAAATATTTTTTGAAATTTTGTTTATTAGCTAAGATAAACGCAAAAAACTATGATTTTTATGGTTTGTTCATGATTTCACCATGAAATTCAAATCTGCGCAAATTTTAAAAATCGGACATACACCCTTTTCGGAACTTTATCCCTAACTTCAGGCAGTATGCACGCACAATCAATCATAAAATTTATTAAACCTACTAATGATTTATAAAATCAATGACAATAACGCCTTTGTTTGTTTCTAACAAATTTAAAAGAGAAGTCTATACATTATTAAGCGAAAATGGTTTAGGTTGAAATTTTTCATTTATCAAAAGTTATCTGGATGTTTAGGTTTCAATTAAAATTCTAGGTAAAAGTACTCAAAATACATGTTTTTAAAGTAATTCTCAATTCCAAGCTATCACCCAAAATAAATTGTAATTTTATAGTCAAAAATACACAAAGGCCACAAAAGCTAACAAATTAGAATGAAAATTAAAGGTTAAGCTAATGAGATGTTTTAGGTTTTATCTTACTTATAAAAAGTCAGATGCGAGTTGATTTTGGGCAACAGGAGGGACAAAACTTAAAAATGTATTAAACCATGGAAATTTTTTATTATATATCCTATTATGCTATCGAAATGACTAAATTATATGTAAGACTAACAGGAATTTTAATTACAAAACAATGTTTTTTCAGAAATCTTATATATTATGACGTTCACTTTTAATCTAGTGGCATCTTTTTTCTCTCACCACCAGATACAATAGTATTCGTTTGATATGATAAATATCTTGTTTTATGAATTAAATTAATATGACAAGTAGTCTTAATTAAAATGGGAAGGAAACGATATCTTTAAAAGACTGCTTAGGCATTCATAATTGAAAATTTCACACATTCTTGTTACACTCAACGAAAAGGGGTCATCCACAATCTACGTAACATTTTTTTTGTTAAAGGGAGGAATATAGTCTAGTGTCACATATTAGCAAAAAGTGCAGAAAAATAAAAAAAAACGTTACATGTGCGAGGGGTAAGACAAAATAGATGGAAAATGGTGTCTAATAATGGGTGCAGTTCCGAGTAGCTAAATTCTTCGATTTTATTTAAATTCCGCATACTTATGTACCTTGATGCGCTAATTACGAATTTGATACTGAAAAATGACGACTAGGCCATCGTCATGGTGAAACCATAAAAAAAACCATAAAAGTGATCATTGCGTTTATCTAAGCCAATGTGCGAACTTTCGCAAAATGCTCTCTACAAAAGTTGTAACTTCCACGGAGGTACATATTTTTTGTTTCGAATATTTTTTTCTGCGAGTGATAGTTTCCGACAAAATGAATGATATATCGATTTTCATGTAAAGAAAAACCCTAAACATAATTGAATTTTGAGTTTATCTCAGCCAATACGAAAAATTCTGCAAAATTGTATAAAAAAAATTTGTAGATCTCATTGAGATCTACAAATTCTACTATGCATTACCGTAGCAACAGGCCCTCAGTGGCGACAAGAGTAATTAAGCACCTCTGTGACTAATTACAGAAAAAATGTTGGTCAAACCCCCTACCGCTTTTCCAGGTCCCGTGCGGGGCGGTAAGGCACCCCTGTGTCTGGTTACAGAAATAATGTTGTTCAAACCCCTACCCCTTTTTCAGATCCTTTTAGGGGCGGGACGGCACCCCTGTGACTAGTCACAGAAATAATGTCGTTCAAACCCCTACCCCTTTTCCAGGTTCCGTTAGGGCGAGAAGGCAACCACAGAAATTATTCTTATTATAATCACAGAAATCATGTTGGTCAAATCCCTACCCCTTTCCCAGGTCCTGTGAATGCAGGCAGGCACCTCTGTGCCTGATCACAGAAATAATTTTGGTCAAATCCCTTCCCCTTTTCCAGGTCTTGTTAAGGGCGGAAGGACACCCCTGTGTCTGGTCACAGAAATAATGTTGTTCAAACCCCTACCCCTTTTCCAGGTCCCGTGGGGGCGGTAAAGCACCCCTGTGACTGTTCACAGACATAATGTTGTCTAAGCCCCTACCTTAATGGGTTTTATAAAAATGAAAATCGATTATCACTAATTTTGCGACAATTATTACGCTCATAAAAAAATATATGCAAAAAAAAATATGTATTTTGTTGAGATCTATAACTTTTGTTTAAAAGATTTTGGAAAATTTTGCATATTAGCTTAGATAAACGCAAAAACCATGATTTTTATGGGTTTTTAATGGTTTTACCATGAAAATCACCTTATCGCAAATTTTATTTATCATATTCGTAATGAGCGCGTCAAAATACATAAGTATACGAGGTTTGAAGAAAATCGGAGAATTCAGCCAAAGGAAGTATAATTTTTTAAACTATCTTTTAGGAAAAAGGTATAATAGTGCCATTTCGTCTGAGTGCGTCTAAAATAATAAAAATTAGACTAACACTGTATCAATTTTAATAATGTGATCATAAAAATAAACAACCTCTACAAAGAGCAAAATGGTAAATATGAAATAAGTATAGAGGGGTAATGAGGGTAAATGAGGGAAGAAGTATTAGGGAAGCGATGGTGTGTGGAGTAGATGTGTAAGGGCAGAGAAATGAGCGAAAGTGAATGAGAAAGAAAATGAAGTGTTACTAGGGGAATAGAGACGAAATATGTGAAGAGAACCAAGGGGTATGAGAAAGTAGGAAGTGAGGGTGAGGATAGTAGAGAAAGAGAATAAAGGGGAAGTAGAGGAGAGAGAGGTAGGGGAAGGGAGTAAAGTATGCTGAAAGGGGTGTACATAAGTGTAAGGTAGAAGGGGGGGATTTAAATAACTAAATTCATATCTCAATAGGCTGCAAAACTTACTTTTTCTAATTTAAATTTTTTTAAATTATAAACCAGACCCTTATGAAAAGAATGTTTTACTATAAACAGCTTTAATCCTAACAGTAGCCAACCAAAAAGAGTCGACATAAATCTTTTGAGAAATTAAATCAGCCATTGATTATCAGGATTGAATAAAAATTACAGATTTTTCTTAGAGCGAAAATAAATATACAACTATTTTTTTAATAAACAATTCTAATCCGAGCAATTTTTGTCTCAAATAAGCTCAGTAAGTCTTGCTAAATTAATTACAATTAACAATCAGTATATTTTCCTACAATGCTATAATGCTATAATGCTTGATTTGTAAGAGGACTGTACGTAGTGAACATCCTTAAATGCTGTCTGACATTTTGCTGGCATCCCTACATTCGGCCATGTTACACGTTGTATTTGAGCGTGCTGAGCTAATATATGGATAAGGGGGGCGGAGAACGGGGATTAAATTACGGGAGGTAGCCAGGTAGTTAGTTGTTAGACGAGTAGCAAAGTTCTTAGATTTAAGTTCCGAGTGATTACGGACCAAGCACCGTCTTTACAGATTTAACGATCGCTTAAGGCGCGTTGTCCTAATAAAGCTCTGTTATAATACTGCCACTAGTACCTCGTATCGCGGGCTATGAATGGAAACCACCGATTTTCAATAATTGATCAAGCAAAGACCTTTGCTCAATTCGTTACCAATTGGCTCGCTCTTGTGTGAAACTCGGTTAATTACTGAATAATGAACCTCAATGAAATGTTCATAAGATTGCTTCTAAAATAAAAAGCGATTTGCAAGTAGAAATCCAATTATTTATTTCATTATTTATATCGTTGATCAGATGAAAGATGAGAAGAGGAATTTTAGACGCCAAAGTTTGAACGGTTTTAAATCAAATTAAAAAAAAAACTATTTCAGATCTGAATAACATATTTTTTCTATTGATATTAATTAAAAAATGTGTAAAAGGAATTCTATGCGAGATGAAGAAGTACGCTTTGATTTCATAATTTGTTGTATTTAATGACAATATTTTGACATAAAATTATAAACCATAACTACCATAACCACACTGATGTTAAAATTGGTTCCCCCATACCGCTTCCTGGGGGGGGGGCAAGTTAAAAAAAAAATCGAAACGAGAAAAATGTTTGAGACAAATCATACACATTTTTATCCAAAGAATCCGAATGTGCAATAAAAAATAGGGGTTCCTATTTAAGATTTCGGACTTGCCCCCGCCTCCACCCCAGGGGGCGTTGTGGGGGAACCGATTTTAACATCAGTGTATGTACTCCTCAGAGGGATTAAATTTCGATTCATAACATTTTTCATAAAGTGCCTATTTTTCGAGATATTTGAAACTTTCAAGTTAAAAAAATCACCCTGTATACACGTAACTCGCGGTTTCAGTCCAGTGTCGGGGGTTGCCTTCAAATAGCCTTGGACTGAAACCACGAGCATTAAAACATAAGCAGTCAGGGCCACTTAAACCGATTCCAGTTGGAATACATCCTATTGCGCAATATACTTGATTGCGTACTCGCGCACTGCGGCCCTTCCTAAATGAATGTCGTAACCGCTCTTTTTTAAACATGATAGAATTTTAAACATCAGCAACACAGGGAAAAGTTTTTAAAATTTAAACTGTTTAATTTTACTTTTTACTCCCGTATATGATTCGTTTTGTATTTAGTGTTTTAAATATGGCTCTACATTTGCAGTTGAAATATGTTTTACAAAACAAATTCGAGATGCAGAAATTGGTTAAGAACATGATTTAATAACCAAACACATTGACTTCTTCTTTTATAAATCTAATGACTTACATGTTGACACTGGATTTATGTTTTCCTGATAAGGAGAGCATTTGACTCTCGAAACGTCGACAAGAAAATTGAATGAAGGATCTTCCCAACATCATTATGGTCCTTGACCTGATTTGAATTATGTCAAATTTGACATTGAACTCTATTTATAATTGAATTAGAAAGTCAAATCATAAAACATATGATATAATTCAGTTACTTCAGACAAGAAAGAACATCATTCAGTAAGTTGTTTTCAAATATGAATACCTTCCATATATTGTGTGTCCATGTTATATTGTTTATTTCACAACTGGCCAAATTCATTTAGAGATGTCAGTGATTGACTTTTGAGTTTCGAAAATCTGAAACTAATAAAATAGATACTAAACGTTAAAGATTTACAAAAAGCTATTTCATAGGAAGTACGAAAAACTTCTTTATCTTGAATCTGTTATATCTACTTGAGTTTCACAATAATATTTATTTAATTATATTGCTAAATATATATAACTAACCTTTAGAAGAACTACAAGATAAGAAATACCTTTTCTTCCAAGTTTCGCAGGATATTAAAATTAATGACGTTACTCATTTTTACAGTGTAAAAATGTCCTTCTGCAAGTGGCAAAAACTTAGAAACTAAAAAATTTAATGAATATAAATTTACTAATCTACGACTGAAAAAATAGTTATATACAAATTACATGGATAATAGATGATTTTAATGAAACCTTACCAAGCGCTGCATAATTTCGGTGATCGGATGAGAAGCCTTTAACAATTAAATTTGCCTGAACATCGATTGTTTTAAATTAAACATTTTAATTATTAAATTCTTAACATTTTCTTCAATACGTTACATTTTTAGTAATTCTATTTAGAATAATTCATGATCGATCGTTAACTGATATGAGGATAATTTAAAATTTTCAAAATTCAAAAACATTAGAACACTTCAAATTAAAAAAAGGGTTTAAATTACGTGAAGTTTTAAATAGAGCAATTTTGTGAATTTCAAAACCTTACAATTTTAAGCACTTTCAAATTTACATTTTTCATGCAATTTTCATTAAAACGGCCGATTCTTAAATCTTAAAAGACTTATGTTCCAACTCTTAAAATATTTTTCGCGAAAAAAGAAGATTAAGAAACTGTAATTTTACTGTTTCGTTACAAATCTCAGAAAATCGTTATTCACTGCTGTTTTAAGTATTAATTATTTGTAAAATTAGTTTTTAATGTTAACTATTGCTATTTTTAAATTGTTGAAGTGATTAAAATAAGTGCACTGACCTTATAACAGCTTGAAAATTGAAAAGTGCAGATGCACCATTACAATGTATGTCTCGTAATAGATAATCTTTTCTTGAAAGAGGCCGCAATCAGTTCATTCCGACGAATATAAATCATTACCGTTCTTACAGAGTAAGAAAGAACGGAGAATCATTAGTTACATCCTTATTGCAAAACAAATAAGGAATCCTATATCGCACGAATTAGTAGATAATTGTAAATCTTTGTTACGCCTACTCCGACTTTTTCACATTTATGAATATATTTCTCGTCGCGTATTATGCGAGATAATCATTTTCCGTTTCTCATTCTTTATTAGTCGGATATAACTTCTCTTTGTCATTACTCTTCTCATAAAGAAATCATTATGATGGTCAAAATTAATTTTCTAAGCAATATTTTCATAAACTTGCACTCTCCTATTTATTTTACTTTTAACCTTCTGTGGGTTTAATTTAATAGATCAAGCGGGACAATTAAGTCTTGTTATACACTCAGAGAAATTTCATATTATCTCAAAAGAATGTTTCTGTGCACAAACCTAAATTATATATAAATAGTAATTTGATATTAATAAATTATTGAATAAAAGTTTAAGCTCTTTTATTTATTTTAAAAGTTAATTTTGATTGCATATTTTGTCGATTTTCTAGTCAATTTTGAGAGACTGTTCAATTTTCAAGCACGAGAAATGGGCACCAGAATTTTGTAAACCACAATTTCCAAATAAGCCTCTATATTCTAAAAAATTATTTAAAGGGACAAAGTTTAAATTTTTAATAGGCAACAGTAATCTGTTCTTAACGTTGTGACCAAAGGTTTTCAAAGGGAACAAAAATTAGATTTCGGGATACCATCAATTCAATGAAACAAAAATTTTTTTAAAAGTAATTTTATTTCATGATATAAATTATTTCTCAATGTTGCTACACATTTTTAATCAAGGAAATTTGCTATCAGACTACAATTTGTACTCTGATTTTAAAGGTTTCAACATAATGTCATTTTTTCCTTAAGATATAAGGGAAAACTTGAATTAAATCTTTTTGAATTTTGAATCCTATATTTTTCCTTTTTCTTACGGTCCACACAAATTAAAATAAATTTGAGCCAAAAACAATTTTTCACCTTAAAATTTCTTTTTATTTAAAACTCCTCTCTCAATCATTTACGTTTCGGTACAATGCGTACCTTTTTTAAAAGGTTTTAAGCTGAATATTTATGTTTTTACAATTAGTGATATTAAGAAAAACAATCATTATAAATAATTACGTAATATAATGTAAATTCACCTAAGTTATCTTAGTTTGAATTAATCAAAATCATCAGATTAATGTCGTAGAGTAAAAATAAAAAAAAGACCATGTCATTAGAAATTATTCAGTCAACATTTTTTCATATGTCAAATTTAAAAAAACAATGAATATATGTTATAATAAAGTCTCAAAAATAAATGAGACTTTAATCAATTAATTACTACATTTTAAAGAAATTAAAAAGAAATCTTTATCATAGGTTAGGAAGGTCAAACAGAAATTGACAGTTTAGAAATACCTACAGACAGTGTACGTAATGAACGTTGACAAAACAATGGACGAGTTCTCATTGAAAGTTCTGATGAGGAAGCACCAACATAAGTTTAAATTTAAACGTGAGAAATTTTTTTATAAAAATAGATTCAATAATACGTCGTTGAAACATGTTTTTCTGTAGCTAATATTTTATTATTTTCGAAATCTAAATCAAAGTAATGATTAAAAATCCAAGAATGTTGTGACAAACCTCTGTTGAAATTCCCAACTTCACAATCACTTTTGTGTTCAGAAATTCTGGTTTTTGATCTCCGGCCAGTTTCACCTATTTAAGCTTTATTGCAACATTTACAGTTAATTAGATAAATAACACCAGACAAATTTTCAATGGAATCTCTGTCTTTCCTCTTCAACAAATAATTATCTCAAGTATTTTTGTTTTCAAAATAAACGTTGATATTACGTTTTTTAAGTGAATTCACTACCCGTTCAGATAGATCCTGAATGTAAGGTAAGGTAACATTTAAATTAAATCTATTGTAAGTATCACTCCACTTTTTTGTATTACTGATATTGTAAACTCATGAATGCGTTCTGTAATAATGTCGTTTACTAATTCAAGCGAGTAATCATTAGGTACTAAAGTTGTGTTTTGTTAATTTAAAGTATTGTTTTTTAAAATTTAACTTATGAAAAAATGTTGACTGCAAAATTTCCAATGACATGAGGTTTTTTTTATTTCATTTTATATTATTTTGTTCTTACTCTACGACATAAATTTGATTTTTTTTATTAATTCAAACTTCGATAACTCAGTTAAATTTATATTATGTTATGTAAGTATTTATCATGATCGTTGTTCTTAATATCACTAATTTTAAAAATATAATTATTCAGGTTAAACCCTTTTGAAAAAAATATGCATGGTACCGAAACGCAAAGAATACATAAATATAAATTTACCTGAGTTATCGAAGCTTGAATTAATCAAAGATATCAGATTAATATCGTAGATAAAAAAAAATTTTAAACCATGTCATTAGAAATTTTTCGGTCAAAATTTTTTCCTGTGTCAAATTTTAGAAAACAATACTTTTCTCCTTTAACAGAAAATTTTATAAACAAATTTCGGGTTGCCCTATGGGTTCACCATGGTCTCCAGTTGTTTCAGATTTGTTCTTACAAGGTATTGAAAAAGGAGCTTTACAATTACTAGATTTCACACCTATTTTGTACAAACGTTACGTCGATGATATTGTAGCTATTGTTTCTACTGACAATATTGAATCTTTCCTGAATGCATTTAATAGTACTGAATATTGTATAAATTTCCCCTATGAATGCGAGATTATTAATGTTATAAACTATCTTGATTTGCAAATTATAAAAGCTCCAAATAGTGATTTACCTTACCTTATATTCAGGATCTATCTGAACGGTTAGGGAATTCATTAAAAAATTTAATATTAACGTTTATTTTAAAAACACAAATACTTGAGACAATTATTTGTTAAAGACGAATGACGGAGATTCCATTGAAAATTTGTCTGGTGTTGTTTATCTAATTAACTGTAAATGTTGTAATAAAGCTTATACAGGTTTGTCACAACATTCTTGAAATTTTAATCATTACTTTGATTTTGATTTCACAAATATTAAAATATTAGGTAGAGAAAAACACGTATGAACGACGTATTACTAAGTATATTTTTATTTACAAAATTCCAAAAACTTTAGTTAATTTATACACTGAAATTCTAAATAATTATCAAATTTATCAAAGCACTGTAAAATAATGTCATTTTGTTTAGATACAAAATTTCTCACTTTTAAATTTAAACTTATTTTCGTGCTTCCTCATCAGAACTTTCAATGAGAACTCGTCCATTGTTTTGTCAACGTTTATTACGTACACTGTCTGTAGGTATTTCAGAACTGTCAATTTATGTTCGACCTTCCTAACCTATCATAAAGATTTCTTTTTAATTTTTTTAAAATGTAGTCATCAATTGATTAAAGTCTCATTTATTTTTTCAGACTTAATTATAATCTATATTTATTGTTTTTAAAATAATTGTTCTAATTGTTCTTCTGAATATCACTAATTGTACAAATATAATTATTAAGGTTAAAACCTTTTGAAAAGAGTACGCATTGTACCGTAACGTAAATCATTAAGAGAGGACTTTTTATTCAAATAAATTTTAAGTTAAAAATATTTTTTGACTGAATTTTATTTTAATTGATGTGGACCGTAAGACATAAGGAAGAATCTAGGATTCAACATTTATAAATTTCGTCGATAGAAGAAAGGATTAATTTAGTTTCAAATCATTATACAATTAATTCTTTTTGTTTGAAAAACTTTTATTTGTTTAAGAATACAACGATTTGGTTGAAGATAAACTTCTTTATTGAAATTTTGACTTGACTTCTGTGTACAATTTTCAAAAATATTTTTTAATCTTCTCAAGATTCTTTGGAAAATTATATTTATATATTATTAAATACAAACAAAAAGCTAGAAGTATCCTTATGTATTGAGGAACCCGCACAAGAAATTAAAAATGGTTTAAAAATAATTTTAGCAAAATTTTCAATTTCTTCGTAATACTGTTTGGACTATTTATTAACTAGTGTCATCGTTAGCGGAATCAGATTTAAGTCTGTAGCGTCACGGTAATGATTGCATTGGTGAAAAACTGGAGAACATGTGTTCAGAGAGTTGACATCAATATATAGGTTTTTCGTTGTTGCAGCAATTAAATGTCAAGAATGTCATGTGAAATGGAAATGTGCATAGCTTTGTTGAAAATTTAAAATATATATTTATGTATAGGAAATGTTTACAAGAAGTGAATATTATTTATTATTTTAATAATTTATTTGTATAGATAGAGTACTAATTTATGTATGATTTCCCTTTTTGCATTTTGCATCATATACTGTAATTTTTAAAATAGTTTTTTTAATAAAAAGTTATTAGTCCTATTTATTGTTCGGATTGAGTTGGTTTTTTCAATCTTAATCGTAAGAGTGTAATGTTATTGTCGAAATTTTCGATCTCCGTTTTAAAACAAATCTTTACGTTTCGGCACTCACAGAATCCAAAAACCATTATATTGGTTCGGTGTATGTCTGTATGTATGTCTGTAGGTCTTCTGAAGATTCTTACGGTTCCCAAAATAAAGGCTGAGTTCGTTAAGCAGATATTTCCAACCAAAATAAAAAAATGTGGAGAGTTTTCAAAATTTGAAAAAATTTGTTTTCTAAATTTTAGACATTTTTGTCAAAGTGTCTTATAGATGGGTAGAAGACTTGCAAATTATCTTTATAAAATTTTTAATTTAAATGGAAATTAGAAAATTTCTATAATTTTGAAAATTTTGAAAATGTTCAGAAAAATAGAAAAAAAATATTTTTGTGATAGATTAGGAAATTTCATTTATATTCGTCACTAGATCTACACGATGACCCATTTTAATCTATAATCACAAATATCTTCTAAAATACTTTATCTACGAAGAAATGGTTCCGACAAAGTTTGGCCAGGACTGAGGGGGACATTTGACTATACCATCAATTTTGACTTTGAGATCAATTTTCAAGGTCTGAGAAACGACCAGATACCCTTTCTCTGAATTGTCTTGGTTTTTCGGGGTAAACAAACATTCACGATGCTTCACAAAAGTCGATGAAATTTTAAGGTGTACATCACTTTGACCATAATGACCTTCAGGTTAATTTTCAAGGTCACTTTTAGGTCAAAACGATTTTTCTTGGATTGAAGTCTGTGTCCCGATGAATTTTTTTATCGAAATTTTTTATTTAAAATATCCTGGTCTTTTCAAATCCGCAGTCAAAGATAGGAGTTCTCATTTAAGAAAAGGATCTGACCTCCATTTTACCTTGAAAATTAACCTCAAGGTCAAAGTTGATGGTACAGTCCACCTCGGCCCTGGTTAACGTTTGTCCGAACCATTTCTTCGTAGATAAAGTATTTTAAGAGATATTTGTGGTTATATATTACAGATTCCAATTTTCATGAAAATAAAAAATTTTATTGCGATAATTTGCAAGTCTTTTACCCATCTATAAAAAAATTTGACAAAATTTCTAGAATTTGAAAAAACAAATTTTTTCAATTATTTGAAAATGCTCTAAATTTTTAAATTTTGGTCGGAAATATCTGCTTAACGAATTTAGCCTTCACTTTGGAAACCTTAAGAAGTGTATCAAAGGCTCACTCGATTTGACAAATCCTTCAAACGTTAGCCTGGCTACAATATTCAGGTAAACATACATACAGACAGACACCGACCCAATTTTATGGTTTTTAGATTCTGTGAGTACCGAAACGTAAAGATCCGTTTTAAAACAGAGATCGAAAATTTGGACGATTACGTTACACTCGTACGAATAAGAATGTAAAAAAAAAGAAAATAATATACAATGTATAAATGATAATGAGAGTTTAATAAATGAATTAAATTTTTCAACGTTTTTTTAGTAAGAGTTAATAATAATTGAATGCACCCAGTAAATCGAAGTCTGAATTGAAAAACTCAGTGCATCGAAAGTCGATTCGGGAGGCTTGCGAACTGTCCAATTCTAATTCGACGTTGTATAAATATAACTCAGCTCAGTCATTTCAAAAAAAAACAAACAAAAACGAACTCAATCCGAACAATGAACGGGTCTAATAACTATTTAATATAAAAACTTTTTCAAAAATTATAGTATATGAGGCAAAATGCAAAAATTGAAATCATGCAAAATTACTACTCTATCCATACTCATAAAATAATAAATAATAATCACTTCTTTCAAACATTTCCTACACATAAATATATATTTTAAATTTCCAACACAACTATGCAAATTTCCATTCTGCATGAAAATTTTGACATTTAATTGCTGCAACAATGAAAACCCTATAGATTGATGTCAATTCTCTGAACACATGTTCTCCAGTTTTTCACCAATACAATTATTACCGTGACGCGACAAAGGCTTAAATCCGATTCTGGTAACGATGACACTAGTTATCCCGGATGTACACATCACCAGAACTACGGATCAGATGATTGCAAATGTTGATAAAAGCAAGGACCGAGACAAAGGCGAAGGAATGTCAAAGGGACAGAGACGGTAATTGTTTAACATTATCAGCATGATTATGAAAGAAGCTTCAACTAATGATGATAAAGGTCGAAGAAACGCGCTATTAAGACACGTAATCGTGTGACTGAAGAAAATGATAAAAGAGGCAAGTCCATTGTCATTCTAATTTAAATTACTACATTTTCTATTTTGTATCTATTCCCTGCAATAATCTTAGAAAAAACATTTAACATACTCTTTACAAAAAATCTTCTTTTAAGCATCCGAATAGTGCACGTGGGCGACATAAAGAGATTCGCTTTCTTCTCTTTTTTTCTCAATTCAAAGTGCGAATGACCGTTTAATGAAAGGAAGACCAAGTTATGAAATGATGGAATGACTGTCCTTCGATCGGATAACTAATTAGAGATTTATTTTTTAGCGTGAAAAATACACCCACATGCAGATATGCAGCATTCTGTCAAAACGTTCCCATGCTACTTATTTTTAAATCGGCAACTGTCACATGACACTACTTTCGCTTTCTCATAGCGGCTTTGTGCTATTGTGCTATTCGAAGGTACGACCCAATGCAATGAAATGAAATGCGTCTGGCGTGTGAAGATTCGAGCACGAGAGAGGATTTTCTCACTTCCACCTATCATCAATCATAAGTCCGGACTGAAGAGATCCAGTGCCTGTGGCTTTCCGAAACCTATCACTTTTATATGTCCCTATCGAGGTCTTTATAAACCATTTAAATCAAGGATTAGGAGGGTCGTTGGTGCCGTAAAAATTTTGCAAGTGAGGTTATCATCATCAGCTAGAAAGAGCTGGGAGTTCAAGTATATTTTCGTCACGTGTGCAGTTTATGAATAAATCAGCAGAAGATATCAAATAGAATGTGTAATCATACTTTGATCTTTCCACTTAGAAGGGACTAACGATAAAATTAAACACTATTATATTAAAAAGGGACCTCTTTCGTGCCAGATTCCAAGGGAATGAAATTCTTTTTTCTATAAAAGAACCCATTCCTAAAGTAGAGTCGCACGAATTAAAAATTCTTCAATACATCCGATATTACACATCGCAGTTCTTACCAGTTAATAGCATAACATTTGCATTAAAGAGCGGGTGTAATGAGATTGCACTAAGAAAATTTTAATCAACAATGTAAGGTTATTGAGCTGATTGGTCAGTTTGTACAAAAATATATTAGGGATGATTTCCGAAGGCTTTCTAGGTTGTGCTTCACTGAGTGCTTCTAAACAGATATCTACAGAAAAACATTTTTCAATCTATTTTAATCTATACCTTCAAATTAAATAGACCGTTATGGTAAATACCAACCCCTTCCCTAAAACAGTCCTCTTATCCTCTCCTTTATTTCACACCTCCTTTTTATTACCCTACACCCCCTACCTTATCTTCCTGTATTACGCATATCACTCCACATCAGCACTGTTCTTTCTCTCTTTAGTCTTCGATCAACCCCCTTACCGATCCAACTATCTCTTTACATCAGTTCCGCCATTCATTAACCTTACACACCATCCCTCCCATATACCCGTCATCTATCATCAACTCCCTTGACTCTCTATCTCACCCTCTCTCCATTTTCCTTTTCATTTTAATAAACAATTTTGTTTTGCTTTTTTTTACAAAATTTGGGAACAAGTCTTTTAACATTATACTTAAAATGAATTCACGGAGAACAAGACTAAATTAACATGATTATTAGGACAAGCACAACTCAATAAATTTAAAACTACCCCTTATAGAATTAAAAATGGTATATATGTTCAAATGTTACTTTGATCTTAGTTAATTTTAAAAGTTGCCCCCTAAGTAACTAGAAAAAAGCAGAAGTAACAGAACCTAATGAGAACAAAAGCTTTTAAAAAGAGAAATTATCTGGCAATGCCTTTCAGGCATTGTTAGAATCAGCTGATTTTATTTTCAAGTTTCTTTGTAATATTTGACGTGTTAAATTTTTTTCTATGCAATTAGCATGTAAACTCGTAAGCTTTCTCATTAGATATTTTATTTATTTATTATTATTTATATTATTTATCATTTATTTTATTGATTCGAGTTGAGCAAAATGCAAAAATGCATCAAATCATTTAGGCCAAACACTCGGTGCAAATGATTTGTTAAACAGCATTTTCAATATACAAATCAACTACTACAAATTACTAATCACTAAGCTCTAAAGAGAACATATATAAAGAACCATAGAAACAGAACAGCTTGAATAAAAAGATGTATGGATGTAAAGGAAAAAATCTGCACACTGGGCAGTCACATTCTCATCGCGCCCTGCGCGCGCGGTTGGCAAATTTGAGCGTGCCTAGGGTGCGCGCCTGTTGGATCTTGTGCTTCGCGCTCGATAGTTGGATACCTTGCGCCTTGCACTCGAACATATTTACAACTCGCGCTTCAAGCTCGGATATTTATTCTTTGCACTTAAAATGCTTAAATAAAACTTTAGGAAAAAGATCTCTTTTAGATCCCAGTATTTACATGCGTCTTCATACTCTGATTTATCTAAGTAATTAAATTTGTATAGTTAAAGATGAAGTTTCTCAAAGCTCTGTAAGCTTGGAGGTACAAATACTCATACAGATATTCGCGCTACGCGCTCGATTTTTGACAAAGATTTTTAAATGTATATTCATTTTCTAGATTACCTCAAAATAAAGAAAAAACTTAAAGCCTTTCTTCAGACATTTTTCCTAATCACGCTTTGTTATGCTAAAAAAAGGATTTTGGTGTTCATAGTATTTGTTAGGAGTAAAAATAAACATCCCACGATTCTTCTTTTAGATTTTAACGAAACGATGCAGGCATTTTAAAAAGCTACGAAAATCTAAAAAAAATGACGAGTCCTATTGAAGAATTATCTGAACAAAATTTGTAGGATCTTTCAACAGCTATAATTTCTCTGTAACTATAATTTTCTTTTATCTTTTTTCTACAAAATTTTCAGTTTTATTTTTAATGTAATTTTTATGATTCAAACCAAAACCACGCGCCCTATTAAAAAGAGATACATGAAAAATGTCTAGATGTGTTCCAGGTGTAAAATTTTTGTTAAGTGATTTTTTTTCGTAATTTGTTTCGTTTTTAGAATGACTTAACTTTTTTATTTTCAATATTATTTTTCATGAATAAAACAAAAGCTACGCGTCCTATCAAGAAGTATGATTCTTGTTCAAGGGTTTATTCACAAAATACGTGATACATTTTTCAGGAACTTCTTACCAACTCACCCCTCCCCCCCCTTCCATTAATCTGAACATCGAACCTCACTCACCCATAAATTATCACGTATTTTGTGAATGAACCCCAATCAAAATTTGAATTTTCGATTTTTCAAGAAAATCCAAAAAGTTGTTATAATAATCTTGTAGAGGTTTTAAAAATAAATTTTTTTCTGCTTTCGACTTTTTTCACGTCGTGCGTTGTTTGGCTTATAATTTGGATTTTTGACTGATTTTTAAAGTTTTATCAATGCTATAACTCTGATAAGTTTATCTTCATCGAAACAAGTCATCATGACAAATTTCTTAGCTTTCTAAGTACCATAAATAGCCATACATACAACTTTGAAATCAAAACTTGATTTGATCCGGTCATTTTTTCGATTTTCGTATTTACGGACTGACGGCCGGACAGATATACAGACAGAAGCTATCGTAAACACTTGATTTTTGGATTCAGGAGTTTCAAAACGTGGATATCCGTTAAAAAATTGAGATGCCAGATTTTGTACAATTGTCCAAATTTTGCGAGCGTAGGGATGTGTGGAGAAAAATTGTTTAGGATAAAGGTGTGACGAAGAGTTTCCGCATAATGATAGATGCCTGAAACGAACATTTTTGGATAATCATGGACTCTCCTGAAGAGCATGGCTCGGTTTATGTGGTTGGGATAGAGAGCATAGATCTTCCTATGGAGTTATTATTCATTATGTGTCTTTATAAGTTAACCGTGACGCTAAAGAAATTGATCAGCGATCTGGTTCAGAAAGGTATGGTTGGAAAAACACTTTGTTTAAATAAGCAACAATCGTTTCGTAAATTGACCTTAAATCCAACCTTTCTCTCTTCTCCTACAAATGCCTTACTCACCCTTACCGTATAAATTCGTTGATACCCAAAGGTATATCAAGGCTTGAACCGAACGACTTACGTTTATCCCGAATCTTTATAAACCTCAATCATTGATAAGTATACTGCTAATTCAAATCAGCGTGTATACGCTGAAAATCAGGGAACAGCTAAATTTAGCTGGTTTGTCAACCTATATACGCTGATTTAAATAGGCGGTATACTTATCGCTGATTCAGATGTAGGGAAAATGTAGGGAAGATGTAGGGTTTGAAGACATAATAAAAATAATGATAGTTTGGGCTTTATACGGCATTGGACCATACGGTTTTTTGCGCTGTAGAAACTACAAATCTCTTTTTTATGGTATCATTTTTTTCGTGTCCTATTTTTAAATATAATAAATTTATGCTGTTACTTTCAACGCAAAAAATTCAAATCTGGGTTCCCTACAGTGGTATCAATTCAGATTCCGGATTCTATAACCACGCATAAAATTTGCCTAGCCGCATCAGGCCGATCGAGTTGGCCCCTGATGATTTAAAAATCAGTTTTCGAAAATTCAACTTTTTAAAATATCAAATTGTAGACAATTTTATGGTGCATCTTTTTTTCTCTTAACAAAAAAGTTGTATCTATTACCGTTTCTGTATAAAATCAAAAAAACTTGATTTTTCAGACCAGCAAATTTGCTAAATTTTTTCACTTCAACTCGCTCCAAAATACAAAGTTCTTTATCTTTTAAGATAAAAACTTGATACCATATCCATCAAACTGTTCTTAAGATAATGTGCAATTTGAAATTTATTGGTTTTGTTAAATAAGAACGTTATACATTTTTTTGGCAATCAGTATCAAAATAATGTTAGCCAATTTTGAAACGCTTCGTTTATCGAGGAAATTTTGAGTAAGTCCAAGCTTCCACTAAGAGAAATGCTTGTTAGGATATAATCAAGTTTTCTAAAAGTTTTACTCTTATTGAATTATTCATTAACAAAACAGGATCATTCAAATAGCATTGACCGAGCACGTCAGGGGCGATAACTTCGGAGCCCGGTTGCACCGCTCCATTTAGCCGGTTAGAATACAACTATGATTATATACAATGTCCTTGAAATAGGTGCATATTAGAAACATAATGTAAGAAATAAGCGAGAGCATCTTCAATTCATTTTTAAGATTAGCTAGGAAAGTATTACACATCTCTTAAAATTTAGAGAACATTGTATTTGGT
>JAAAKG020021961.1:0-20245 GCA_010014905.2 Druon quercuslanigerum | reverse complement strand
AGAAAGGCAGAAAAATGAGTGTCAAATCGACTTGTTACCAGAAGCCACAAGTTTCAGACAAAAGACGGCGATCAGAAGCAGCACACATACCGAAGATTCTTTCCGATGGTAAACGAAGACGTTGTACTATTTGTTCAACCAAAAATACAAAGCAGTTGACATCATGGCTTTGCGGAACATGTGATATTCAACTGTGTATTGCAGCGAAACACAATTGCTTCGCAGAATTCCACTCATAAACAAACTTTTGAATATAACTTTCAGTTGTGAATGTTGTGAAATTAAACAAAACACATAAAAAGACAAAAAAATAAAGATGGAACTAGAATCTCGCTACGTCCTCGTCGTTACTTCCGGGTATCGCAAAGAGCGAGACCCCTCTACGCATTTTTTGCAGAATGCATAAAATACATTCTGCATATTAAATTTTGTTATTCTGACATTGAATTTGTTTTCAACGACCCCGAAAGCCCCAGACTGACAAATTTCGAGCCAATCAGATCAGTCATTATTTTCTCAGTTCGCCATATTGGATCCGCCATTTTGTATTTTGCAATTATGACGTTGGTTCATGTTCAGCGACCCTGAAAACCCCCGAGTAACACATATGAAGCAAATCTGATCAATTTTCATATTTTTCGTCCGCGATATTGTATCCGCCATTTTGAATTTTGCAATTCTGACGTTGGATTCGTTTTCAGCGACCCCAAAAACCTAAGATTACCGAGTTTCACTTTTCTAGTCCCCATATACTGCCCACAATTACATTTATTCTGTAAAAACAGGCATTTTCAACACTTTGTTTATTTATACCGCTCGCTATATTTGCACGATCATCATGATCCATCGTAAAACTTCAACATTGACATCTTAGAAGTCGAAATATGCAAAAGACATTGGAGCGATATCCCAAAAATTGAATTTAAATCATGAATAACCGATTCAAGATTGGTGTCTCATATATGAAACGCTGTGCTTCAAAGGGTTATAAGTTAGAAAAAACAAATATATTCTCCCGAGATCCATCAATGTTAAATTGATGCCTCAAAAGTTGGATTGGAAAATTAATATATTTTTTTAAATCAGTAATAATGATTAATTAATTTATAAGCAATAAATTGGTCATTTAATGCTGTAAATGGGTAAAACTTTACTTTTCTAATTACATTCATTTCTTTTTGGATACGTACCAAAATTATTATTTTTTAAACAAAATAAAATAAATTTTAATATGCAAAATCTTTAGCCTAATCTTTGTGTATAACAATATTGCATGCAAATGGTTTCCCTGGGATCGGTTGCGATTCGTCACTTGATTCGCATTAAATCTGAATGACTTATAGACAAAAAGAGTTTTTATATTGAAATAATAGAAGTTATTAAATAATTAAAGAATGGACCTAAAATTTCTCAGCAATGATACGCGGTTATCATATTGTAACGTTATCGTTCTATCAAAACCGGGGATAAATTTTGTGTTTCTCGATATTCGAAGTTTAGTTTTTAGTGCATTTGGATTATTTTACCATGGTGAGCATTAACTAAAAATTATACTTATTTTTAGTGATAGTAGTGCAGCATTTCAAACTTTTCTCAGTGACATTTACCTTCATTGAGAGATTCGTTCTGTATGCATTTACTCTGTCCTGTTCAGTGAATTACAATCAACAATATCAGTTGATTACAATACTGCTAGAACATTAAAAATAGCCCTAACAATTTAAAACTAAACTGGACGATTAAACAAAACTGAGCGAAATAAGATTAATTCTTGCAATAAAAAATATTTCCACTGAAGTTTTAGTTATTTCTTGGTGAACAAAGTGACAGATTGTGGATTCTAATCCCTGAAGCCTTAATCATGCACCCCTAGGTCCTTATAGTAAAATAAGAAACAGAGACGTAACACACATTACACATATTTTTACTTTTTCCAATAAACATTTATTATTTTATAAGCACCCACAAACTCACATTCATTATCCTAATTCAAAAATAATGAAACAGGACAAGTTATTTAATATTTGAAGGCGAATTTTAATTTAGTCGGATTCCTTTCAGAATCTTCGTATGATGTTGGTGTATGTAGTCGGTCCTATGAGGAGCCAAACGCGTCTTACAACGTTGCGGCTTTTGAAAGAAGTGAATTTGTACCAGTCCCGGTACCAATATTTATAGAGTGCATTGGCCCCGCGCTATTCCCACTTACTCGCCGACGGCGCGCGCAATCGGTCGTATCATTGAAGGATTTGGTGAATCACTCCTTCGTTCCACCTGCTTGTCCACTTATGAGTAAGAGGCGTATCAATATCAAAATTCTCCCGTAGTTTTGCGATTTAATTTAAATTATGAGAATATGACGGGCTGTCTCAATATTTAGTCATTTGATAAAAATTGATGCTTATTTCAATAAACTTAATTAACAAATGCACTGCTCGGCTATTTTTTGACATACTAACTTATGGTTCTCATAACGTAATCAAATGTCAATAACTAATTTATAAAATTAGAGCAGCATTTCAATGACAATCAACATTTATTATTGTTAAGAACCATTTTTCGAAACTATTAATTAGTATAAAACTAGAAGGGCTGATAGTCGAAAGAGTACTAAAAAAAGAGCTGGAGCAAAAACGATTTATTTGTTTTTGTCCACGCTCACGTCTAAGAAGTTTGATTGAAAAATGTTGTTAGGTTTCGAGAGAACGGAATGAAAAATAACAAAAATAATAATTTCCGAAGTAGAAATTTTTCGAAAAAATTTAAATTCTTAAAAGAAAATAAAACTACCGAAAATATTAAATATTATACATATTATTAAATATTTTTTAGCGTACATTTGAAAATCAATAATTTACTTTTTTACCGAAATTTGAAATTTTGGCAACTTACTACTTCGAGGATTTAATATTTCAACATACAACACTAACCACCTATTACTCACCGTTGAAACTAATCGCCTCCCCCCCCATCATTAATCGCAGTTTCACGGGACTGTTATGTAACTAGACTCTCCACCCTAGATGCTTTGAAAGACTCTTTTAGTGCATTATAAGGAGATGAAGCAGTAGGGCACCAAAACTGTGATGTTAAACAAGATACGGCAGAAAATTGAAATGACAAAGTCTGGGTCACTGAGGTTAGGGACATAATTTAGAAGTTTGCAAATGAGCAAATTCAGTTTATGGAAAAACGACAAAAGTTGCAATAAAATGTTTAATAACAACATTTTTTTTTAAAGAATGCGCATTTTTTTAAACGATACAATGAAATTACGTCTATTTTAATACTAATGAATGTTATGATAATGTTATGTTCTAATTCATAATAATATGCATACATGGAAATGATATACAATTTCAGGGATAAACTCGAGTGCGAAGCAGGAGATACGTGATGAGAATGTGTTCTTTAAAGCCGAAGGAGCTTTAACCAAAGAGAATTCACAATCACCAAAATACTGTCGTCGATTTTTTGGCATTTAGTTTAAAAAAGTCTGGGTGCAATGTCCGAGCGCGTAGCGCGAAGTGCGAGAACTAACAGTAGCGCAACCTAGGCGCGTTCAAACTTGCGACCGAATCGCGCTGCGCCCTGAAAAACTGGCAGATTTTTAAAAAATCATTTTCTAACGCTTCAATAACAGAGACATTAAAAAAAAATTAAAAACATTTTTAGCAACAATTGACTCTAGGACTATTGATAAATGAATTAATAATTATTACTAGTCATTTCAACAATTACTAATGCCATTTTCTCGGGATGACATAATTTTTCTGAACTTTCAAATTAACAAATGCGAAAAAATGCAACACAAAAATAAGTGCCGAAAAAGAAACCGAAAAAATCAATTTTTTCAAAAGAAAATAAAACCACCAAAATTTTAAAAGTCCCAAAAATAGTAAATTTTAAAACAGTTAATTGTCGATGTTCAAATTATCGCTAAAATATATTTAATATTATCTATATATAATATTACATATTCCCGGTAGTTTTATTTTCTTTTGGGAATTTAAATTTTTTCGAAAAATTTCTGCGGCTCTTTTTTAGTGCTCTTTGACTATCAGCCCTTCTAGTTCTTACTGATTAATAGTTTTGAAAAATGGTTCTTAACAATAATAAATGTTGATTGTGATTGAAAAGCTCCTATAATTTTATTTGTTAATTAAGTTTATTGAAATAAGCATCAATTTTTCACGTTCACATTTTCACAAATTCGATTTGGGAAAACGTTTTTTGATTCTCCTATATCGTTGAAATTTCGCGTGAGCCATTATGGATACCTATCCTTTAATTTTATTCATTCTCGATCATCCAGGCGCGATCGAAACAAAAATATCATCGTAGTCATAATCGAATCTCCAGTCCAGTTACAGTTGAACCGCATGGAAATATTAGTGTGGGAAAAAATGGGTTAAATTTTTCTTGAAGTAAAAACGAATGAAGCCATGCGCTACGAGTAAAAACGAGTTAAATTTTGAACTCTTTTTCGCTCGTAGCGCGTGACCTAAACTGTTTTTCCGCTGTTAAAAGTAAACCCACTTTTGCTTCGACTTCTTTTTTAGTCCACTTTTGCTATCAGCGCCTTACTTGATTGATAGGTTCATTTTTATTTTCAAGGTGATAAAAAAATATCTACACTGATTTATGGTAACTATCTCTGATGATAATACAGATTTCTTTAAAATAAAAAAATAGTTGAATTTTGAACCAATGTGAGAAATTTTTAATTAAAATGATTCTTCGGCAAAAAAATGAATTTTCAACAAAACAGTTATACTATTACGGGCTATCAGCTCCTCAAGTTATCTCTTGAAATAACAGAAAGTATTCACGGTCATTCTCAGACTAGATGGAAAATAAATAAAAAAATTTTCAATTACATTTTTTCTGCAAAAAGATATATCCTCTGAGAGCTTCGATACAGTTAGGGGGGGGGGGGGGTATCCGAGTTGTGACAATCTGTGACAATTTCACAGAAGTCCATTGTAAGAATGTGACAAATGGGAGATGGGGTAGAAAATTCGCCAAAAAACTGTGACATCCTTGATAGAAGCTCCCTCATTGTAGATTTAAACAATTTATTTTTTAAAGTCTGAAAATGAATTGAAGTATTTTCTTTTATTTGAAGAGTTAACTTGATTGATAGGGCGATTTCTATTTTCACGGTTGTGTAAGATATCTACACCGTTTGATGGTAATTATCTCTGGTGATAATACAGATTCCTATAGCGGGTATTTCTGGAAAGTAAGATTCTTTTTTCGATATTTCTAATACCGTAATGGGAAAGCATTTGGCCAGCAATCGGAAGATCTGTGGTTTGATTTTCAGTGGAGCGAAGAGAGTAGATATTTTTTCAGAAAAAAAATAATTTTTTGTATAAAAAGTTAATTTATTTAATTTTTGTTGAAAAATGATTTATATGATTATTGTTGAAGTATCAACTATCACATTTTTAGTTGAGAAATTATTTTTGTGGTTGAAGGTTCATCATTTTACTTAAGAATTTTAACTGTTTTGTGGAATTTTTTTTTGGTTTCTAAATTAATTTTGTTACAAAAAATTTACGACATAATTTTATTCATTTAAAAATACTTGAAAAACATGATGGAACTATCCAAATGATATGTTCGATAGCAACGCAAGTGTTAAAAAATGTATTAAAGTTTTTATAAAGAAAAACACCATTGTTTTTTTAAATAAAATGTATTAAAAAATGCATTATTTGTCTATATTTCACCATTTAAGCTATGCTTTTTTAACGTAATGAATTGTTAATACCATTTTTTAATAGTTAAATAACCGCAGTCGTACACAATATATAATATAGGACTGTATCAAGTAATTCGTTTTTTAAAATAAATCATCAATTGTTATAGCAAAAATTATTATCAACTAAAGTTCAGTATATTCCACATAAAAACGAGAAAAATTTGTTTATAGAATTGTTAAAAACAAATGAAATAGTGGATCCTAATTGAAGTGACAAGGAATGTTAAATTATAAAGTTTATTTAATGTTGTCGATTTATATCAAGAAGCCATTGCTTAATAAGTGGCTGTTAATTCCGTGATAAAGCGGATTTTTATTCATAAATAATCAATACGATGATAATTGATTTTAGTAACTGTTGTTACTAATAAATATAGGGAATTTGTTAATTAAGATTGCTTGTACAATTATCGATTTTTATTGGATGACAAAATTGGGCGCTTAGGTTTCATTTTCTAATAATATATGATTGAATCCATAGAAAAAATAATTTATTCCATCGTGAATATCTGATATGGATAATTGTTTATAGAATAAAAAATTATTTATTAATTTTCATTAATTCAACCCTACTATAGAGCAGTACTAAATGTAGGTGATAAAAGAAGCTGATTCTTTCCACGTGATGATGCGGAATTTGTAAATTTTTTAAAGAAATATGTTGAAAAACATTATAACTTTAATTTAACATGCACATTATGTATTAATATTAACGAGCTTTCAAATAGCTGTAATCAGAAAAATAATTTTTTTGTTGCGAAGTAATGTTAATTTGTTTCTTTCTTCATGCTATTTGTTATTAAAAGTAATAATTGTTAAATTTTTGGTAAACTTTGTTCTTTCAAAAACAATACAGACGTAACATTAAAACGGAGTAAAAAAGTACTTACTCAAGTGAAAAATATTTACAAATGTTGATTTAATTATCAGCTTAAAACCTTGATTAAACATCAGTAATAATTTTCTTCTGACATAATTTATTGCAAAAAACTTAATAGCCAAGAATAGCCGTTTTTTTCAGGCATTAATTGAATATGTTTGTTATAAACAATGAAGTATATTCCATGTTAACAATTACAAATCTAATACAGAATATAAGGCGCTTTGAGTAAGATATTAGTGTTTTCAACATTGGCGCACGTACTAAAGTATATTGATTATATAAATTGTTTACAACAATTAACTTGTTCATTTAACTAATAATTAATGTTAATTAAGTACATACGCATTAGTGTGGTTCACAAAAAACTTGTTTTTATTTTTCGGTGGCCGTATTGCGTCAGATTGTTTCTTTGAGTAAGATAATACATTCTTAATTTTTTCAGATTTAAAAAAATTTTTAGAGTTTGCGAGCAACAAATTTACGTAAAAATTAAGATGTACGTAGTTTGCTAATTTTTTAAAATATACCTAAATATTGGTTCTAGAGAAATATAATATGAATGAAAATTGTAGCTAATAAAAACCCGTGTAGAAATGTCCGCATCTTCCCCTACTTGAAGTTGGGTTCTGATAAGCCCCTATCAGAATATCTAGTCTAGAAAAAGCTGACGGGGGTCCTGTCAGATTCTAGTCAAGAATTCTCTGCTTCGTTAAGGTGTCGCGAATCTATCTGTATTTAATGGGGTCCCTTCCACAGAATTCCTAAAATCGTGTAGCCAAAAATATTAATTTTGAGGTTAAATTTAAAGAGGTTAATTCAAGTACAGCTGTCCAGTGCTTCAGCAAAGCTTTCAAGATTTGAATGTTTAGTTGTGAAAGTACATTCGTGTTGTGTTTTGCAATTTTTTTCCCGCGATGGAAGAGAAAAGGCGCCTGCAAGAGCAGGGACGATTTCGGAGCAAAAAGTTTCACTTAATGAAAAAAGTAGAGCAATTATGTGATAAGAGTGAGGTTATAATACGTGGAGCTGCTCGCTCCGCAGACATACAATACAAAAAATATCAAGTGGAACAAGCGAGGTAAATAAGAAAATCAAAACAAACTAATTATAATTAAGCAATTGACATTTTTTAGTGCACTCTTTGAGTAATTTAATTTTGTTACAACTTTATTTGCAAAATATATCCCAATTACTTATGTCACACATAGAGCCTCTTTCGATAAAAGGCCCTTTTTGTGCATTTTTTGCACAATCCCAAAATTAAATACGCCCTTTAAGCTCTTTTCCAAGTAAGGTCTTTTTTCTGCAATTTTTGCGCATTTTTCTGGGAAAAACCGAATGAAAATATTTCAAACTGCCTTTCTTTTTAGATTTTTACAAAATAACTTAGTTCAATCACCAAACTCAATACTCCTTTGAGCTCTTAGCAAGGAATACGCCGAACTATATTGTCAGGAGGGAGACAGGAAGAGCGAGTTTAGGAATTATAACGGGGAGCCGAACATATAAATATGAGGAGAAATTTTTGGAAGAGGTGGGATGTAAGCTGGTTAGGGAATGCTGGTGGGGGAAGGAGAACATACGTAGGGGTGGGAGGATTGAGGTGGAAAGGGAAAGGTATTTTAGAATGAATGGAGTGCAAATGGATGAAGTGAGAAGGATGCACGAGGAAGGAAGGAAGGTGTATGAGTTGGTTAAAAGGAATAGCATGGAGAGAGAGAGAGAGAGAAGGAAGCAGAGGAAGAGAGAATAAAAGAGTCAATATTTAATGGGAACTATATGTGGATTATGCCATGGGAGAGAGCGCAATATTTGTATGAGAAAGGAGAACAAGGATGTCAAGAACTCATAGCGAGAATAAGATGTGGATGCATGGAAACTTATAATAGGTTCTAGCTTTTTTCAGAGGAGGTGTGAATTGTGCGGGAAGGGGGATGCAAAAGTGGAACACTACATGGGAGAGTGTGAAGAGGTGGAAAGGAGTGGGATAAGCATGGAGGTATTGTTGCATGAAAGAAGGGGACTAAAGGGCAGTGGCATGGGTGAAGGGGGTGTTGGGTAAGATAGAAACGAAGAGAAGGAAGGGGGAAGAGGAATGGAGAAGGAAATATTGTAGTTAGGAGAGAAAGTAGATGAAGAAGATTGTACACATTGTAAATAGTATATAACGATTAAAGATTTGCTGCGGACGCAGAGGTTGGCAAAGCGGGGCAAAGCGAGAAAATAGCGTCATGCGTGCGAGACAAGAAAGTAGCGTCATGCGTGCGACGCGATGTGAAGCGAGGAAGGCAAGGTCGGCTTAGAAATTATGTGTGGAGGGATGTTAGTTTTAAGGAGTTAGCTGTAAGAAAATTCTGTAAAAAAATGCAGGTCAATGGAGGGCAAGTCAATTTTTTAAGGCCAGCAGGCTGAAAAATAAACGTTTCTCTATCTATGTAAGGCCCTGTTATCTAAAAAAAATTCCTAATTCCACTGCAAAAGGCTAACAAAAGTCTTCCTAATTTAATTCTTGTTTTAATATTTCCTAAAATTCTAAAATTTTCGTTACTAATGCAAGTTTACTGTAAAAATTGAATAACAGTGATTGTTAAGATTAATCTTAACTAAACTTGCAAAAGTATTTTCTTCACAAATTTAATGTAAAAAATCGCACTAAAATGTTTCGACTTAACTTTTGGTATACAGTTTTTCAGGTTGGATTCTTTTTAAATATAAATTAAGGTTTTTGTTTAGCGCTTTTCGGACCAGCTCTGCCTTATTTTTTTCTTATGTTATTTGACTCTCAAGATTGAATTACATAATCATAAAAAGTATTGAAAAAAAATCAATTTTAAATATTTTTATTATATTTTTATAGTGAAATTCACAAAAATCACCAAAAAGGGTCTCTCATCCAAGAAGGGCCTGAAGATAGATTGAAATTTTGAGCTTAAATCATACAGTCGTATAAATTTGAAGAGAATATATTAAATTTGAAACAGTTTTGTAACATTTTTGCAGTAAAATTGCATAAATAACAAAAACCTCCTTATTTGAAAAGGACCCGGTGAGTGACTTATCTGTTCAGTATAGAATTGAAGAATTGTAGGAAACTGAAGTAAGTCATTCTGAGTAAATATAAAAAAGAAAGGCAGTTTGGAATCCTTTCATTAGGCTTTTCCTAGTTAAAATCGCAAAATGACAGAAAAAGGACCTTTTATCGAAAAGGGACCGTTGAAAGATTTAAATTTTGGGCGTAAAATGTTTATAGGAAGTCATCGCACCATACACAATAGGAAAATCAAGAAGTCCAGAAAAAAATCCAAAACCCTTTTTAAGCACACCGTGCATGATGTTGCGTCAGTTCACTGTCACATTTTTGGCAGATTCGTGTGCGTGAAGGGAGTTAGAGGAGTCATAATGAAGGTGTTTTGTCCGAAATTTTACTATGACCGCTTTGGAGTGTACCATATGTGCACGAGCACATATGGTACGAATTCCTTATCAACAGCGCGTATAGCTTACAAAAATAAACTTTAACTTATAGATATATAACATTATAATATTCACCAATATAATTGAGGATAACAGCCAAGATCAAGAAGAGAGTATGAACAATTACCATATTTTTTAATTAAAGAAAAATCTTATGAATTTAAACACAAAGCATTTGATTAATAACTAATGAATTAGTAACTGATGAATATTTTAGTTCTGTTTTCGATTAGATAAGACATATATAATAATATCCTTATCTCATAAATTGTAGGCGTCTAGCTTGCCATTATCAGATATTTGTACTTAATTAGAGTCAGTTTTTTGGTCGTTTTCTACTTTTTTATTAAGATGACATTATAATATACGTATATAAATAAAATTCAAATAACGACTGATCGCATGATAGATAGCCCTCACAGTGCCCCCCCCCACATTGTACGGCACCAAACGCCCAAGCCACCTTAACCAGTTAACTAGGAATGACGCACATTTGGAATAGCTGTCACAAAGCTCAATAGGTTTCGATAAAAATTAGTATGCCTTTGTAATGAAATGCTTTAATATTAAGGTATATAATAATTGTTTCTAATTATAATTAATATGATATATATTATTTATAATAATATAATTAAGCCTTTATGTTTATTTGAAATAAAAAAAATAATTTTTCTTTCGTGATTTTAGTAATGATTCGTAAATTAATATAGTTATGATTGCTAATGACAAATCCGGAGTTAAAATCGAGAAATTCAGGATGGTGGGTCCAATATACCGGATTTCAAAGAAAAAGTTTTTATTTGAATAGCTCGCATTTTAATGTTATTAATACACTAGATACATCCAAAGTTTTATAGGTGAAGCACACTTTACGTTGTGAAATCCAAAATTTAATCAGTAACATAAATAATTTAGCAAATTTCGCATTATTTCTGAAGCATTCTTTAAGCGGGGAATCCCGAGTAACAGTCTGAAAATTAGGGTATTTTTGGGGATTTTTTTAGGGACGAAAATAGTAACGAATCTTTCCAAAACATTAGTGGTTTGTTAAGGTAATCTTGAAGTATTAAAGAAATGTATCAATAATATTTTGAATTATAAGGGTGGATGTCCGACATGTCCAAATTCGATAGGTGTAAAGATTTTTTTCCCATTTTGAGTCGTTCACCCACAAATGAAACATTTCAGCAATACGTATGCGTAAGTTCAAGTCGATTGGTCAAATACTTTTTGAGCTATGAGTCGGGCAATTTTGAAAAATATCACTGTTTTCAATGCAACTGTCCATTCTAAAATATCCAGAAATTTAAGTTTGAATTGTTTTAAATTTATATAGTGAATTGGATTCTAAGATGATACGCATTAAAAACCTCTGATAGATCATCAACGTTCGCCTCAAGAACACATGTCGATAGATAAAAGTTTATTTTTCAGCCTACTATTCTACTATTTACAATATGTACAATTCTCTTACACCTACTATCTCTCCTATATACAATATTTTCTTCTCCATTCCTCTTCCTCCTTCCTTCTCTTCTTTTCCATCTTATCCAACACCCCCTTCACCCATTGCAACTGCCCTTTTGTCTCCCGTTTCAAGCTACAACTCCAACCTGCTTATCATGCTCCTTTCCACCTCTTCACACTCCTCCAACCAGTGCTCCACTTTTGCATCCCCCTTCCCGCACAATTTACACATCCTCTTCACTCTAGAAAGCCAGAACCTATTATAACCCTCTATGCATCCGCATCTCATTCTTGCTATAAGTTCCTGACTTCCTTCTTTTCCTTTCTCATAAAAATATAGCCCTCTCTCCCTTGGTATAATCGACACATAGTTCCCATGAAACATTGACCCTTTTATTCTCTCCTTCTCTGCTTCCTTCTCTCTTTCCATGCTGCTTCTTTTAACCAACTTATATACCCTCCTTCCTTACTCATGCATCGTTCTCAATTCATCCATCTGCAATCCATTCGTTCCAAAATACCTTTGCCTTTCCACCTCCATCCTCCCACCTCTACGTCTGTTCTCCTTCTCCCACCAACACTTCCTATCCAGCTAACTTCCCCTCTTTTCGAAAAATTTCTCCTCACATTTATACGCTCGGGTCCCCGTTATAATTCATAAACTCGTTCTTCCTGTCTCCCTGCTGACAATATAGTTCGGCGTATTCCTTGCTTGCACCAGTGCCCACTTTACATATATCTCCTGTATCCTATTTAACTCATCACTTACCTTCTACCTCCACACCGTAAAATAAGAGGCTAATCACCAGCGAATCAAACAACTTAATTCTCCTTCCAAAATCATTTGTAAAAAACCTCTTTCCCAGCCCCCAAAACTGCCTCATCACCAAATTTGCTCTTCTCACTCTATCTTTTATGTGACCATACAATTCCCCATTCCTCCGACACAGGAAGCCCAGGTACACAAACTCTTAAACCTCCTGTACCGCTTATCCCTTCTAGTTCAACTCCCCTCCCATATCTTTCCGACCTTCTTTCCTGAACACCATAACCTTCGACCTATCCGCATTTATCTGTAACCAATTTTTGTCCAAGTATCTTCTCAACCTTTGCATCATCTCCTTTAAAGCCTCTTTGCTCTTTGCTAGCAGCACTATGTCATCTGCATATGCGACTGACCATATCCTTACTTCTATCCTAACTCCTCCTACCACCCCGGACGATAGCTTACTTTCCATATATGCGATTAAAATTGCAAAAACCGTTGTGCTAAGCGGGCCCCCTTGCCTGAACCCACTATCCATCCAGAAACCACGTGTTGCAAGACGTAATTTTTGTCAATAGTACTCCTTCCCTTCATAATGCCCGCCTGCATCTCCGGCAGTATGCCTTTCCCCTCAACATCCTTCCGCAGCCTACCTGCCAACACCATCGCGTATATTTTGTACGCCGTATTCTTTAGAGTAATTCCTCTATCATTTCCCTGTCACCCCCTATCCCCTTTTTTATATAGTGGTACGATCAGCCCCTCCCTCCACCCTCTTGGTAATCCCTTCCTCCTGCACACTTTTTCACTACGCCGTTCAGCCTCTCCCTTACATCTTGTGTGCCGAACAGCCATGCTTCGTTCTTTGGATCATCAGCCTTCTCCTCAAGAACACATGTAAATATCATCGACGTACCTATAGCAAATGATATAGTCAAAGAAAGCTTTTTTAGAATATCTTGTTCTAATTTTTACATATGAGGCATGGAAAAGAAAGAATTAAAGTTTTGAGATCGATAATGCATTACCTTTTTATTTTAATTACCAGTTACTTCTAACACTTTGATCCTACTTAGATCCCACTTCGGTCACAAACAATGTCATAATTTAGTTTTACATTTTTTTTAAAACTAAATTAATGTTGTATATATACTTCTAAAAATTCTTTAGTGAGTCTTGCTGAGCTACCTGATGGAGAGTCCCGAATTTCTCTTACGGTCATTTCTTCAACCCTACCGCTATGCATGTTTATTTTTACTCGTCTTTGACTACCATCTCTGATTGTATACACTGCACGCAATATTTTATATTTCTCTATTATAATGGCAAAGACGTCACCATTGGACGTTGATAATACAGGTTGTGATTCGGTTGGGACGGGCACAAGGATATTACGCCGTCCGCGTACTTGAAGTCCTGCATCGACAGGAAAAGTGTATATTCGAATTTCGAATATCCGATTCGGATTAACGATTGGAATAAACCGAATAAATCTAAGTTCTTCAAGGGTATATCCAAGTAAGCGTGATACAGAATGCCTGACGTCAAAAGAGCTGGAGCTGACACGAAGAACAGGCTCGGCAGGAGGATGAGTCCTTTCAGAAGTAGGCAGAGAATTACGCCTATGAAGAGAATAAGAAGTACTGGAGCGAGGAGTACGCGGAATAGGACTGCCATTAGGTAAACTTTCAAACTGCAAACTTAACTCTGCAAAAAGAAACAGAAAATTAAATCTTTTTTTGTGTATTCTCTTTCAACATACACTTAACTCTCGGTTTAGTTTCAGTTTTAGAGCTTGCCTGCAAATAACCTTAGCACTAAAGCGGGGGATTGAAAACGTAACCGTTTCCAATGCTCGCCTGCTGTTCTTGCATATTTTTTTCTTCCGTAGAGAAAAGTACACAACCTCATTTCGTTAACAGAAATTCAGGATTATATACAGGTGGACAAAAAGGAATTGTTTAATTTCTCCCCAGAGAAGCCCCAAACCCTTTTCCAGAAGGATATGTACCAAAGTACCAAAGTAACCGAAATATCGTATTCTTGGAGAATAATTTTTAAACTTGATGAAATTAATTTAGAATTCTCTAGAATCCTGACGATAATGACAGAACATTGACGATACAAAATTTCGGAAGAAAAAATTATAATTTGGCTGACCGAGGATTTTTATTTTGTCTCTAGCAATATTTTATCGCCTACGTGAATTAATTGTACTCATGATTCTTAAGAATTACAGAGAATTCTATTGCCTCCCGGCAACAAACGATCTTAAATTTTTCCTAAAGTATACACACTTATGTTAAAAATTGATCCTTTTTTCGGTTGAAGATTCAACATTTTAGCTGAAAATTTATCTCTTTGTTTGGCAATTCGACTGTTCAATGGAAAATGTTTTTTTTTATGACACATGCGTAATTTCAGCCCTTTTCGACGCTTATGAAGCGGGGCTTAATCTCTACTTTTTACTCCTTAGGTTCCATAAATTACTTGTAATTTTACCAAAATTTACAAAAAAATTCCATAAGGTTCCGGAAATTTATAAATACTTTTAAATTGCTTTTTGGACAATTTATGGTAAAGTACCATTAACTACCCTAAAAATTACCATAAATTACCAAAAAATTTCCGGAAATTTATGAAGCTGTTAAAAATTGAATTTGGAGTACTTTGTGGTAAGTTACCATATTTACCTTAAATTTACCATAAGCGACCGAAATTTTCTATAAATTTCCGAACGATTATAGAAATTTTTAAATTGAATTTTGAGAAATTTATGGTAAGTTACCAAGAATGATCTCTAATATTACCATAAATGATCAAAGAATGTCATAAATTTCCGGAAATTTATAAAAATGTTTAAAATTGAATTTTGGGTATTTTATGGTAAGTTACCATATTTACCTGTAAATTTACCATTAGTGCTGTATTTCGAGAAATGTCTGAAATTAGCCATTTGTTATAAAAAATATCGTATATGCCAAGAGGGAGAGGAATTTTTTTCGACTATTGTATGTTTTCAGTACTCGTATCTGGCTCACGCTACGCGCCCGCCTCACCACTCGTGCTAAAAACATACAAACGTCAAAAAAGTCCCTCTTCTCTCCCAATGTCATGATATACTATTTTTCTTAGTAGAAAATTCATCTTTTTGTAAACAATTTGTGTTTTTAGTAGCAAATAATCTTCTTCATATTGCTAAATAATTCACTTAAATAAATAATAATTAAACCTAAACACTAAATAATTTAAAAAAGCGTGTTTGCAGTCATACAAAATTTAATTTTTTATTTCAATAAATATATTTCTTATGTAAGATTTTCACCCCTCGCCCCACGCCCGTTCACAAGAAAATAAAGACTTTACAATAGGACGCATAACTTACAAAAATGTGCTTGAACTTATAAATATATAACATATCATATTTACCAATAAAATTGAGGAGAACCGCCAAGATTAAGAAGAGAGTATGAGGAAAAATCATCTCTTCTAATTAAAAGAAAAACAAATTACCAAAATTTTGAAGAATTTTTTAAGTGTGTAACTTTTGAATACTCAAGTGCTTAATTCGATTATCTCAAACATATATCGTAAAGTCCTTATCGCGTACATTGTAGGCGTCTAGCTTGTCATTATCAGTTATTTACATTTAATTACAGTCATTTTTTAGGAAAAACACGCAGTTACTTAATTCAATAAAACTTATGCCATGATTTATATAATCTTTTACAATTAGACTTATAAGAATATACCCAAGCTTAAATTTATTCTTATAAATCCAAAATTCAGGACATCATATTGAAAATTTAATTACCATAAAAAACCCATAAAAGTCATAGTTGCTTTGATCTAAGGCAATATGCAAAATTTCGCTTACTAATTAGTATCAAAAACACACTTCTTCTGGTCAATATTTGAATACCAACTCACAGCATGCCTTTGATCAAAAAATAGAGATATGGAACGTAGTGATGTTTAAGTTAGAAAAGAAAATATTAACCAAATTAAGAAACCTTAATTCTCCATAATTATCCATTACCTCTTGTAAGAACTGGAATTAAAGAAAGAACACATAAAATTAAAGCAACCCTAGTTATTAATAAATAATATTATTATAATGATAATAAGTTTTTTAAGTAATCTGTGCTATCGTCAGAGAATAACAGAAACTCTTAACGACTTTTCAGACTAGATGGAGTTATGAATTGAAAATATTTAAAATTACAATTCTTTTCTGAAGAAGACCTTATTTCAGATATTTTTTTTAATTTAAAAAATTTTTAATTCTCAGCTCCATCTAGTCTTTAAACGCGTGATGAATTATTATTATTCTCTGATGATAACATAGGGCCCATACAAAATTTGAACTCGTAACCCTTTGAAAAATAATGCACGTATTTCTGAAAAAGGATTCTTCTTTCGATCTCTCTAGTAGATTAAGGGAAAAAGCATTTTAATTTTAAATAATAGTAATAAGCACAGAGTTTTTCTCTACAAAATTAGTTGTAAAAAACAAACTCATTTTTAGTTTATTTTGTTTAACTATTAGAAGAAATGTCATTTTATCTATAATTGAAGAATAAAGAATTTGTCGAACAAGGAAACGGCTTGTTTGCACATTTATTCAATGAAGTTGTTATTAATCCTCTGTTTATTATTTATGTTCAAAAAGCTCGAAGCATATAAATTCCTTTTGCAGACAATTGTGAAACACTATTGAGAATTTTTTAATAAAAATATTCATAAAAACAGTAAATGATGATGAACTGATGCCGATTTTTCTTTAAAAATTATGACTCTTATGACAAATCTTAGCAACTAGCTAAAACAAATAATGTTTTCTATAAGAAATAAACACGAGTAAGAATTTTGTAATAACAATTTTTTATAATAATTGTGTTGAATTAGAATTTTTTTCGCGGAATGCAGGTGCAATTATTTCAGTTAATACTGAGCTTCTTTATATATTTTTTCTTAAGCTAAAAATTCAAAGAGCTGAAACGGACAATTTCATCACTTTATTTGTTTACATATTGTTACACTGTGAACAAAATAACAAATCGAAAACCACAGTCTTCTTAAGAATTTAATTTTGGGAATTTCTAAAATAAATTAAATCAGTTTATAAATGCAACCTAAGGTTGATTGTTTGATCAGTATATTGCTATTTCGGATGACTGTGTATGAATAAAAACTTTTGAATTTGAATTTATACTTTTATTTATACATTTTCAGTAAACTTTCTTTTCATTATGTGAAAAATGAAAATACAATCATATTCCATTTCCAGTAACCTTTTTTTTAATCATATATAAAGTGAAAATACAATCACATCAAATTTTTTTTACATTAGGAGGGAAATTTTGATTCATAGCATATTCGACCTTTTTTTCAACAAAATGAACACAACGATATTACATTACATTTTTATTGTACTTACCAGTTACTTCTAACATTTTCATTGTGTTTCGGTTAACAAACAAAATTATATTTTAGTTTTACTATTTAAAAAAAATTAAATTAATGTTGTGGTTTCGGAAGGAAAAGCGAAGATTGGACTTTGGAATTACCGGTGCCTGGCATCAGGAGACCATTACCTGGCACGAAGAACAAGCTCTTTAGAAAGAAGGGACCTTCCAGAAGAACGCGGATAATCATGCCTGACAGAAGAATGAGCACTTTTGGAATGAGGGACACTCGGCGAAGCGTCGTTATTAGGTAAACTGTCGGACTCTAAACTCAAATCTGCAACAAGAAACGGTTGATAAAATTTTCCTTATGCATTCTCTTCCAGCATATTTTCTCGGACTTTAGTTTTCAATTTCAGCACTGTCAGTAGGCGTTCCCCATAGCTTATATACAAAAAAAAACTTTTACGAAGTATGACTCTTCATCTTTACACTATAATTTCTAATAGTGTACTAAACATAATAATTTTTTGAAAACGGATAATAAAAGATAAATAATTAAGGTCTACGTTCATATAATTATGATAATGACTTACGTAGCTTATATGGTTGTAATGTTGTTGTGAAAAGTTCGCGCGACGTGCAATTTGCCGAAAAAACTTCACTAGTTCACGATTCAGGTTTTCCTTTCTCTCAAGGTTTATGAAGAGCTGTGCTGACTTCTTTGCCTTCCTTCTCGGGCATTGTGTATAGTGGCGCGGGGAAACCATAGACATGTAAAGTATAGACCGCCAGCGCTTTGATGTACCGCCCGTTCCTGCTTAGAGAGAGGGAGAGAACGATTTTAGTGAGTACTTCTTTCTCTTTCTACTGGGGTCACGTGCGCGAGTTGACTGTTGGCGCGCTCCGCTCACCAGCCCACGTGACCCCAGTAGAAAGAGAAAGAGGTACTCACTAAAATCGTTCTCTCTCTCTCTAAGCAGGAGCGTCGGCGGATCAAACAGACTGGTGGTCTATACTTTATATGTCTATGGGGGAAACGGTATGACAGGGTCAACCAAGGTTCTTCACATTCCCGTTTATTGTATCGGTGTGTCAAATATGTTCAGATGTATTCCTTTGTGAATGTTTGTATCTTACTTTATTAGTTACGTTTCACGTAAAACCTCCAATACAATAACTTTAGTGTTTTCTCTCTCTTCTATTCGTTTGCTTCAAAATGCTTTCACCGAATGCATATAATAATTGTATTCCCTTCTAGAAATAATCAATTGATATCGATCAGAAACGATAGAACTAATATCTCAATCGTTCCTAATCGTGTTTTTTAATTGTGCCCAAACGATTGACAACGATTAAGAATTTTCCATTTCCAACTGTTTCCAGTCGGGTACTTGGAATTTGCCACGTAGTAGCAGCACTTTCCTCTGGCGAAAATGATGCAAAGACAGTTATTTACTTTTTTGGAATAATATAAATTTGAAACAGTATATCCTACAAACCAAATTAAATACAAATTTCATAAAAATTTCATCTTACCAGATGAAAATATAAAATTAGATACACGATAAAAATAAAAAAGTTCATTTTGTATTAATGAAGCAAAATTATTATTTTTTATTATGAGCTCTTGGATTGTTTATTGTAGTGAAAATTTTATTAATGGTTAGAAGTTTTAAAATCGGTTGAGATTGAAAAAAAAGTAAGAGAATATTTTAGAAACCTGAAACTTCGGAAAAGCAATTGTTAATTGTTAATTCTCCGCTATTATTAACACAGAAATTCACCTTATAATAAAAAACGTTTTTATTAATTCAACTTTCTAAATATTTATGTTATTGAAATATAAGCACTCAAAATTATGGACAAAATTCTTTCTAAATTGAAAAATAATTTACATCACACGTTACACGTAAAACCAAATTTTTTTATTTTACGCAAGGTAAAATTAAACTAACTAAGATAAAACTAAAATCTATGAAAAAATTTGGAATCATTTGCTGGTTAAAAAAATTTATACAAGTCTATAGAACTTAAATTTTAAACTTTTGAAGCTGGAACTTTTTTAATTTAAAGTATTAAGGACTTAATTGCAAACTATACCAATCGAAGTGGAAGTTTTCTGGTCACTGAGCCTTTTAAATATATAATTAAAAGCTTAAAATAGAAATTTCGAGTTTAAACGTTTAGTAATATATGTAAAAATTACAAGCCTTCTAGAGGCCTTTTATAAAGAAGGCTTTCGAAATTGTACAATATGGATTCAGGAACCTTTAACTTTGTTTAATTTATACAGAATGTAAATACAAAATTATTCTACAATTGTTGTATTTTCATTCAAACATGAAAAATTACTTTAAAGTAGTAATTTCCTTTTGTTTTCTTTAAAATAAATAGGGTGTCGGTTTCGGACCATGCTTTCTCGATACGACCGAATTGCTTACTTTCATTGCGGCCACGTTATTTTCAACAATAAC
>JAAAKG020021950.1:0-20246 GCA_010014905.2 Druon quercuslanigerum | reverse complement strand
ACATATAGAACTACAATGTTAAAAACATTTTGCTGGTTTAAATTTTTTTTTTGTAAGTTAAATTTATTAACTGAAAATTTAACTTTTCCAGTTTTGTTTAAAAACTAATTATTCTGAGAATAAAATCGGATCCTTTTGTTAAAAATTTATTCATTTAATCTTATTATTAATTAATAATAAAAAATAATAATAATAAATAATAATAAAATAATAAAAGATTTACATATCTTATTAAAAGTTTTTTTGCAAATATGTTTTGTCAAATGTACAATTTATATATTCTATTTTTAGTTTGTATTTTCTTTTTTCTTGTTTCGAAAATTCAACTGTTTCGTTAATGATTAATTTATTTGGTTGTAAACGCGTATTTTCTTAAAGAAAATAAATTTCCTTAGTGGAAAATTTCACTGCTTGATCGACATTAAACTACTTTCGTAAAAATTAATTTTATATGTCCAAAATTCATCTGACGGCTTAAATTAACCTGTTTTATTGAAAATTAAACTATGTTTGTTAACTTGCATTATTTATTTATTTACTGCGCAAAAATCGGGTAAAAAGTTAAAAATTTCTGAAGAAATCGCAACTATCTAGAATTAAAAAAGAAAAGGACAGTTATAAGCAATAATAATTTGTTTTAAATAATTACTTTTGCTAAATAAAATAAATTATCAACTTACTACACGTGAACCGTAGTCAAATAGTTGAATTTTCTTTCAAAAATCGCATCTTTCTAATATTATTCAAACTAAATATTATAAACAATAATAAATTTCTTAAACAATTATGAAGAAGAAGGGGTGGAAAGAAAGACGTTTTAAGGGACAGATGACTAGTCCGCCCCAGCTACCTGTGTACCGTTCCCCCACTACTACTGGAAAAAGTCCTCCCGCTGACCAAGCTCAGTGGCAGCAGCTCAACGGTGTGAGGGGAAGCTGCGTAGTGGGGGACGGTACTCAGGTATCTGGTGTAGTATTGACCATCGTCCGTTTTAGGAATAGCGTGACGTAGTTTTTGAACCGCCTCTATTGTCATAATTTTGAGAAAATGTACGGATTGTGTTAAGTTAATTAAGTTAATTATGTTAATTAAGTTAATTAGGGTAATTAAGTCATTCGTTAGGAATGCTTTAAACTTTTAAAGTGGCTTTTTCAAAGGCGTTAGTAAAGAGAGTCTTTCAGAAAGAGAAAGAAAAAGCGACGAGTAAAATCGAAAACTAAACGTCAAGTATAACACACAGGCCTGCGTGTCTATTTCACATTAAGGGGGTGAAACTGAAGGGAATAAGAATCGATTTCAAACCAGAAGTCGGATGCCATGAAGTTAGAAAGATGAAAATAAAAATCGACTCTTGAAGATTAGTTTTCTTTTTTGCAAATTACATCATCTTTTTTTTTATTTAAAAAAAAATTTACTCTCCCTTGCATTCATATAAAGGATAAAAACTCTAAAGCCCTGAATTATTAAATTATTAGCGAATAAAAAAGATTTTAGTTTAAACTAACACCTCAAACTTTTAACTATTTAAAAAAAAGATTTAACAAGTGACAAGAAGGTGGTTTCTTTTTTTTAATAATTTTTTTTACAAATTGTTTCGAAAAGTTAGCATTACTGCTAAAAGTTAAACAAGTCTAAATTACGATTCTTGTATTTTAACTTAAAATATTACTTAAATATTTATTTAAATATTTCCACTCAAATATTTTTATTTTTAATAATCATAATTATTATTACATATAGGTAAATGGTATTAATTTTCTTTTCTAGTGTCTAGAAAACTTGCTATAGATTTTATTATTTGGCCTAGCAAGTATTTTTTCATACTCTGTAGGTTAATTTCAGTACAGAAAAAAAAATTTTACAATAGAAAATAGTATAAATGTTTAATTAGGGTTTTATGGTAGCAACGGTACACCCAAATCAATTTGAAATTGTTAAAAAGGTATGAAATTGATTTTTTTACCTTCTTTTCCAGATTTGTTCAGTACTTTCAAATATTTGTAAAATTATTGTGAAACAAGTTAAGTCTGTGTGATCTACTTTAAATCTACCATAAATCTTTGCACAAGCATTTTGGAAAATCATTGAAATCTTTTTGCAACCTTTTGAATCTATCTAAAATTTCTGTGAAATCTTTGATATCTTTGGAAAGTCACTTAAATTTTCGTAAAATATTTTTGAAATTATTTTGAAATCATTTAAATCTTTGAGCAATCTTCGAAATGTAAGTGAAATCTTTCTAAAGTCTACCGAAATCTTTACGAAATATTTAAAATCTTCGGGAAATCATTGAAATCTTTGTAAAAATATTGAAATTTTTTTGCAATCTTTTAAATCTATCTAAAATCTTTGTAAAATTGTTTAAATCTTTTGGAAATCATTGAAATCTTTGTGAAACCTTTGCGAAATATTTTTGAAATATTTGTGAAATTATTGAAAGCTTTGGAAACTTCTACGACATATTTTTTAAATTGTTTCAAGAGAATTAAAATTAATTATTAAATTAATTTATCTGAAGTCTTTGTAAAACCTTTGAAATATTAAAATATTAAACCTTGAAATATTTGTGAAATCTTTGTGAAATTCTTGTGAAATCTTTGAAAGAATTTGTGAAATTATTGACATTTTTTTGAAACCTTTAAAAAAATCATTGAAATTTTTGTTGAATTTTTAAAATCTTCGCAAAATCATTGAAATCAGACTAAAATTATGTTAAATTTTTTGAAATCTTTATACAATCTTTGGGAATCTGCGAAATATTTTTGAAATATTTGTGAAATTATTGCAAGCTTTGCAAATTTCTGCGAAATATTTTTGAAATGTTTTCAAGATTAATAAACCTTTGTGCAATCTTTTTAATCTATCTGAAATCTCTAAAATCTTTGGGAAATCATTTAAATATATGGAAATCTTTGCCAAAGACTTTTAAAAATATTGGTGAAATTATTGGAATTTTCGTGAAATCTTTGAAATCAATCTAAAATCTTTTTGAAATCTTTGGCATTTTTGGGAAATCATTGAAATATTTGGAAATATTTGCGAAACCTTTTTGAAATATTTGTGAAATTATTGAAATTTTTATGCAATCTTTCCGCCATATTTTTAAAATATTTGTAAAATTATTGAAATCTATGTGAAATATTTTTGAAGTATTTATAAAACATTCATGAGAATATTAAAATTCATGTGAAATCATTTAAAAATTTTTAAAATCTGTAGAATCTTGAGAACCTGCGAAATCTTTGTGAAATATTTCTGAAATATTTGTGAAATTAATCAAATTTTTGTCAAATTTAAAAAAAAATAATTGAAATTTTTGTTCAATTTTTAAAATCTTCGGAAAATCATTGAAATCTTTGTGAAATCTTTAGAAATCCTTTTGTAATCTTTGAGCATTTTTGCAAAAAATTTTTGAAGTATTTGTGAAGTTATGGAAATGTTTGGATATCTTTCTGAAGTCTTTGTACAATCTTTAAAATCTTTGAGAAATCCTTGAGATATTAGTGAAATCGTTGTGAAATCCTTGGAAATTTGAAAATATTTGTGAAATTATTGAAATTTTATGCAATCTTTAAAATCTATCTGAACTCTTTGTGAAATCTTTGAAATCTTATTGAAATTATTGAAATTTTTGTGCAATCTTTGTAATCCATCCATAATCTTTGTGAAACCTTTCAATGTTTGGGAAATAATTGAAATCTTTGTGAAATTATTATATATGTAAATTTTGAAATTATTGTGAAATCATTTAAATCTATGAACAATCTTTGAAATTTAAGTAAAATCTTTCTAAAATTCTAAAAAAATCTTTGCGAAATATTTTTAATCTTCGGGAAATCATTGAAATCTTTGTGAAATATTTCTGAAATATTTGTGAAATATTTCTGAAATATTTGTGAAATATTTGTGAAATTAATGAAATTTTTGTAAAATTTAAAAAAAAATCTTTGAAATCTTTGTTCAATTTTTAAAATTTTCGGAAAATCATTGAAATCTTTGTGAAATCTTTAGAAATCCTTTTGTAATCTTTGAACATTTTTGAAAAAATTTTTTGAAGTATTTGTGAAGTTATGGAAATGTTTGGAAATCTTTCTGCAGTCTTTGTAGAATCTTTTAAATCTTTGAGAAATCCTTGAGATATTAGTGAAATCGTTGTGAAATCCTTGAAAATTTGAAAATATTTGTAAAATTATTGAAATTTTATGCAATCTTTAAAATCTATCTGAAATCTTTTTGAAATCTTTGAAATCTTATTGAAATTATTGAAATTTTTGTGCAATCTTTGTAATCTATCCATAATTTTTGTGAAACCTTTCAATGCTTGGAAAATAATTGAAATCTTTGTGAAATTATTATGTATGTAATTTTTGAAATTATTGTGAAATCATTTAAATCTATGAACAATCTTTGACATTTAAGTAAAATCTTTCTAAAATTCTAAAAAAATCTTTGCGAAATATTTTTAATCTTCGGGAAATCATTGCAATCTTTGTGAAATATTTCTGAAATATTTGTGAAATATTTGTGAAATTAATGAAATTTTTGTAAAATTTAAAAAAAAATCTTTGAAATCTTTGTTCAATTTTTAAAATCTTCGGAAAATCATTGAAATCTTTGTGAAATCTTCAAAAATCATTTTGTAATTTTTGAAAATCTTTGCGAAATATTTCTTAAATATTTGAGAAATTATGGAAATCTTTGGAAATCTTTGCCAAATATTTTTGAAATGTTTGTTAGATTAATCAAACTCTTATGAAATCTTATAAATCTTTCTGAAGCCTTTGTAAAATCTTTAAAATCTTTGAGAAATCCTTGAGATATTTGTGAAATCGTTGTGAAATCCTTGGAAATTTGAAAATATTTGTGAAATTATTGAAATTTTTGTTCAATCTTTGTAATTTATCTAAAATTTTTGTGAAACCTTTCAATGTTCGGAAAATCATTTAAATCTTTGTGAAATTATTATATATATAATTTTTGAAATTATTGTGAAATCATTTATATCTTTGAGCAATCTTTGAAATTTAAGTAAAATTTTTCTAAAATCTACCAAAATCTTTGCAAAATATTTTTAATCTTCCGGAAATCATTGAAATCTTTGTGAAATATTTCTGAAATATTCGTGAAATTAATGAAATTTTTGTCAAATTTAAAAAAAAAATCATTGAAATCTTTACTCAATCTTTAAAATCTTCGGAAAATCATTGAAATTTTTATTAACTCTTTAGGAATCCTTTTGTAATTTTTGAAAATCTTTGCGAAATATTTTTGAAATATTTGTGAAGTTATGGAAACGTTTGGAAATCTTTGCGACATATTTTTGAAATGTTTGTGAGATTAATCAAACTCTTATGAATTCTTTAAAATCTTTCTGAAGTCTTAGTACAATATTTAAAATCTTTGAGAAATCCTTGTGATATTTGTGAAATCGTTGTGAAATCCTAGGAAATTTGAAAATAATTGTGAAATTATTGAAATTTTTATGCGATCTTTAAAATCTATCTGAATTCTTTGTGAAATCTTTTACAAAGATTTTAGATAGATTAAAAAGATTGAACAAAAATTTCAATAATTTTTATAAATATTTCAAAAAGATTTCTTAAAGATTTCAAAGATTTCACAAAGATTTCAGATATTTTTATGAAATCTTTGAAATATTTGGGATATCTTTGGGAAATCTTTTTGAAATATTTGTGAAATTATTGAAATTTTTGTTCAATCTTTGTAATTTATCTACAATTTTTGTGAAACCTTTCTATGTTTTGAAAATCATTGAAATCTTTGTGAAATTATTATATATATAATTTGTGAAATTATTTTGAAATCATTTAAATCGTTGAGCAATCTTCGAAATTTAAATGAAATCTATCTAAAATCTTTGTGAAATTGTTTAAATCTTTTGGAAATCATTGAAATCTTTGTGAAACCTTTGCGGAATATTTTTGAAATATTTGTGAAATTATTGAAAGCTTTGGAAACTTTTTCAAAATATTTTTGAAATGTTTTCAAGATTAATAAAACATTTGTACAATCTTTTTTTTTTGTTTAATTTTTAAAATCTTCGGAAAATCATTAATATCAGACTAAAATCATGGTAAAATTTTTGAAATCTTTATAAAATCTTTGGAAATCTGCAAAATATTTTTGAAATGTTTTCAAGAATAATAAACCCTTTGTACAATGTTTAAAATCTATTTGAAATCTTTTTTAAATCTTTGACATTTTTGGGAAATCATTGAAATATTTGGAAATCTTTGCGAAATCTTTTTGGAAATATTGGTGAAATTATTGAAATTTTTGTGTAATATTTGAAACCTATCTGAAATCTTTTCAAAATCTTTGCGAAATATTTTTGAAATAATTTTGAAATTATTGAAAGCTTTGGAAACTTCTGAATAATATTTTTGAAATGTTTTCAAGATTAATAAAACATTTTTACAATCTTTTTAATCTATCTTAAATCTTTGTAAAACCTTAGAAATATTTGAGAAATCCTTGAAATATTTGTGAAATCTTTGTGAAATCCTTGTGAAATCTTTGAAAGAATTTGTGAAGTTATTGAAATTTTTGTTAAACCTTTAAAAAAATGATTGAAATCTTTGTTTAATTTTTAAAATCTTTTGAAAATCATTAATATCAGACTAAAATCATGGTAAAATTTTTGAAATCTTTATGCAATCTTTGGAAATCTGCAAAATATTTTTGAAGTATTTGTAAAATTATTGAAAGCTTTGGAAATTTCTACAAAATATTTTTAAAATGTTTGCAAGATGAATGAAAACCATTGTGCAATCTTTTAAATCTATCTGAAATCTTTGTAAAATCTTTAAAATCTTTAAAAAAATATTCAAATCTTGGGAAGTCTTTGGAAATATTTGCCAAATATTTTTGAAAATATTGGTGAAATTATTAAAATTTTTGGGCAATCTTTGAAATCTATCAAAAAAAATTTTCGACATTTTTTGGAAATCGTTGAAATATTTGCGAAATCTTTTTGAAATATTTGTGAATTTTTTTTGAAATCATTTAAATCTTTGTTATCTATCTAAAATATTTTTGAAATCTGACATTTTTGGAAATCTTTTCGCCATATTTTTAAAATTTTTGTAAGATTATTGAAATCTTTCGAAAATTATTAAAATCTTTCGAATATTATTGACATCTTTATTCTATCTTTGAAATCTTCGGTAAATGATTGAAATCTTTGAGAAATTCTTGGAAACTTTTGGAAATGTTTGTGAAATTATTGAAATTTTTATGCAGTCTTTAATTACTGCAATCTATGTGAAATATTTTTGAAGTATTTATGAAATATTCGTAAAATTATTGAAATTTATGTGAAATCATTTTAAAAAATCATCGAAAGCTTTATTCAATCTTCAAAATCTTCGGAAAATCATTGAATCGATCTAAAATCTTGGTAAAATTTTTGAAATATTTGTAGAATATTTGGAAAACTGCATAATGATTTTGAAATATTATGCAATCTTTTAAATCTATCTGAAATCTCTAAAATCTTTGGGAAATCATTGAAATATTTGGAAATCTTTGCTAAATATTTCTGGAAATATTACTGAAATTATTGAAACTTTTGTGAAATCTTTGAAATCTATATAAAATCTTTTTGAAATCTTTGGCATTTTTGGGAAATCATTGAAATATTTGGAAATCTTTGCTAAACCTTTTTAAAATATTTGTGAAATTATTGAAATTTTTGTGCAATCTTTGTAAGCTACCTAAAATCTTTTTGAAATCTTTAGCATTTTTGGGAAATCATTAAAATATTTGGAAATATTTGCGAAATTATTGAAATTTTTGTGAAATATTTGTAATCTATCGAAAATCTTTTTGAAATCTTTCAATCTTAAAAAAATCATTGTAATCTTTCTAAAATCTTTGGAAATCTTTGCGAAATGTCTCTGGAAATCTTTTTTTAAATGTTTGTAAAATTATTGAAATCCATGTGAAACATTTTTAAGTATTTATGAAATATTCGTGAGATTATTAAAATTTATGTGAAATCATTAAAAAAATTTGTAAATCTTTGTAGAATCTTGGAAATCTTTGAAAATATTTGCGAAATATTTTTGAAATACTTGTGAAATTATGGAAATGTTTGGAAATCTTTGCGAACTATTTTTGAAATGTTTGTGAGATTAATCAAACTTTGATGAAATCTTTTAAATCTTTCTGAAGTCTGTAAAATATTTGAAATCTTTGAGAAATCCTTGAAATATTTGGAAATTTTCTTGAAAACCTTGTGAAATTTTTGAAAATATTTGTGAAATTATTGAAATTTTGGTGAAACCTTTAAAAAAATTGAAATCTTTGTTCATTTTCTGAAATCTTCGGTAAATCATTGAAATCACACTAAAATCATGGTAAAATTTTGGAAATCTTTATACAATCTTTGGGAATCTGCGAAATATTTTTGAAATATTTGTAAAAATTTTTGGTAAATCATTGAAATATTTGGAAATCTTTGTGAAATAATTGTGAAATTATCGAAATTTTTGTGCAATCTTTGTAATTAACAAAACATTTTTTTGTAAATCTTTGTAAATCTTTGCGAAATATTATTGTAATCTTTGTGAAATTTTTGGAAATCTTTCCGCAATATTTTTAAAATGTTTGTAAAATTATGGAAATCTTTCGAAAATCATTGACATCTTTATTCAATCTTAAAATCTTTGGGAAATCATTGAAATCTTTTTGAAATCCTTGGAAATCTTTAGAAATATTTGTAAAATTATTAAAAATTTTATGCAATCTTTAAAATCTATCTAAAGTCTTTTTGAAATCTTTGACATTTTTGGGAAATTATTGAAATATTTGGAAATCTTTGCCAAATATTTTTGGAAATATTGGTGAAATTATTGAAATTTCTGTGAAATCTGTGTAGTCTCTCTAAAACCTTTGTGAAATCTTTCAATCTTAAAAAAATCATTGTAATCTTTCTAAAATCTTGGGAAAACTTTGCGAAGTATTATTGTAATCTTTGTGAAATTTTTTGAAATCTTTCTGCCAAATTTCTTAAATGTTTGTAAAACTATTAAAATCTATATGAAACATTTTATAAGTATTTATGAAATATTCCTGAGATTATTAAAATTTATGAGAAATAATTTAAAGTTTTTCAAAATCTTTGTAGAATCTTGGAAATCTTTGAAAATCTTTGCGAAATATTTTTGAAATATTTGTGAAATTATGGAAATCTTTGGAAATCTTTGCGAAATCTTTTTGAAATCATTTCTGAAATTATTGAAATTTTTGTGAAAACTTTGTAATCTATCTAAAATTTTTGTGAAACCTTTCAATGTTCGGAAAATCATTAAAATCTTTGTGAAACCTTTGGAAATCTTGAGAAGTCTTTGCGAAATACTATTGCAATCTTTGTGAAATTTTTGGAAATCTTTCCGCCATATTTTTGAAATGTTTGTAAAGTTATTCAAATATTATGAAAATCATTGACATCTTTACTTAATTTTTGAAATCTTCGGGAAATCATTGAAATCTTGGTGAAATATTTGGAAACATTTGGAAATATTTGTAAAATTATTGAAATTTTTGTAAATTCTTATTAAAAAAATTATTGAAATATTTGTTCCATCTTTAGAAGAATCTTTGGGAATTTGCGAAATATTTTTGAAATATTTGTGAAATTATTAAAAGCTTTAGAAGTTTCTGCGAAACATTTTTGAAATGTTTCTGAGAATGATGAAAACCATTGTGAAATCTTTTGAAACCTTTGCGAAATATTATTGTAATCTTTTTGAAATTTTTGGAAATCTTTCCGCAATATTTTTTAAATGTTTGTAAAGTTATTCAAATCTTTTGAAAATCATTGACATCTTTACTCAATTTTTTAAATCTTTGGAAAATCATTGCAATCTTTTTGAAATCTTTAGAAATCCTTTTGTAATCTTTGAACATTTTCGTAAAATATTTTTGAAGTATTTGTGAAATTATGGAAATTTTTGGAAATCTTTGCGAAATATTTTTGAAATGTTTGTGAGGTTAATCAAACTTTTATGAAATCTTTTAAATCTTTCTGAAGTCTTTGTACAATCTTTGAAAACTTTGAGAAATCCTTGAGATATTTGTGAAATCGTTGTGAAATCCTTGGAAATTTGAAAATATTTGTGAAATTATTGAAATTTTTATGCAATCTTTGTAAAACCTTTCAATGTTCGGAAAATTATTGAAATCTTTGTGAAATCTTTGCGAAATATTACTGTAATTTTTCTGAAATTTTTGGAAATCTTTCCGTTATATTTTCAAAATGTTTGTAAAGTTCTTCAAATCTTTCGAAAATCATTGACATCTTTATTCAATTTTTGAAATTTTCGGGAAATCATTTAAATCAATTTAAAATCTTGGTAAAATTTTTAAAATCTTTGTAAAATCTTTGGGAATCTGCGAAATATTTTTGAAATATATAGGAAATTTTTTAAAGCTTTGTAAATTTCTGCGAAATATTTTTTTTAATGTTTTCAAGAATAATAAACCCTTTGTGCAATCTTTTAAATCTATCTGAAATTTTCATAAAATCTTTAAAATCTTAGGGAAATCATTGAAATCCTGGAAAGTCTTTGGAAATATTACTGAAATTATTGAAACTTTTGTGAAATCTTTGAAATCTATATAAAATCTTTTTGAAATCTTTGGCATTTTTGGGAAATCATTGAAATATATGGAAATATTTGCGAAACCTTTTTGAAATATTTGTGAAATTATTGAAATTTTTGTGCCATCTTCGTAATCTATCTAAAATCTTTGTGAAATCTTTCAATCTTCAAAAAATCGTTGTAATCTTTGTGAAATTTTTAGAAACCTTTCCACCATATTTTTTAAATGTTTGTAAAATTATTGAAATCCATGTGAAATATTTTTGAAGTATTTATGAAATATTTGTGAGATTATTAAAATTTATGTGAAATCCTTCAAAAATTTTTTAAATCTATGTAGAATCTTTGGGAATCTGCGAAATAGTTTTGAAATATTTGTGAAATTATTGAAAGCTTTGGAAATTTCTGCGAAACATTTTTGAAATGTTTTCAATTTTAATGAAAACCATTGTGCATTCTTTTAAACCTATCTGAAATATTTGTAAATTCTTTAAAATTTTGGGATATCTTTGGAAATCTTTGCCAAATATTTTTGGAAATATTGGTGAAATTATTGAAATCTTTGTGAAATCTTTCAATCGTCGGAAAATCATTGAAATCTTTCTGAAATATTTCTAAAATATTTGTGAAATATTATTGTAATCTTTGTGAAATTTGTGAAAATCTTTCCGCTATATTTTTTAAATATTTGTAAAATTATTGAAATCTTTCGAAAATCATTGACATTTATATTCAATCTTTGAAATCTTTGTGAAATTTTTGGTAATCTTTGCAAAATATTTTTGAAATATTTTCTTTAGAAATCTTTGCAAAGTATTTGAAATATTTTTGAAGTATTTGGTAATATTGATGAAATTATGGGAGTCTTTGTAAGATCTTAAGAAAATTATTAAAGTGTTTGTTAAATCTTTTAAATCTATCTGAAATCTTTGAAATCTTCTTTAAATCGTTGGAAAATCATTGAAATCCTTATGCAATCTATGAAATTATTGTGATGTTTTTAGAAAATCATTTAAATTTTTTTTACACTTTAAGATCTATCTAAAATCTTTGTGATATAATTAAAGTCCTAGTGAAAATTTTTATATCTATCCGAAATCTTTTAAATCCTTGTGAGATCTTCGAAAAATCATAGAAGTCTCGTGTAATATTTCTAATATGTTTGAAATCTTTCCGGATTTTTTCAAATCATTGGGAAATCATTGAGATGTTTGTGAAATCTTTGAAAACATTGGGAAATCTTTTTGAAATATTTATGAAATTATTGAAATTTTTGTGCAATCTTTAAAATCTATCTGAAATCTTTGAAATCTTACAAAAATCATTGAAATTTTTGGCATTATTTGAGGAATCTTTTGAAATATTTGTGAAATTATTGAAATTTTTGTGCAATCTTTAAAATCTATCTGAAATCTTTGTGAATTCTTTGAAATCTTTAGGAAATCTTTTTGAAATATTTGTGAAACTATCGAAATTTTTGTACAATCTTTAAAATCTATCTGAAATCTTTGTGAAATCTTTGAAAACTTTGGGAAATCTTTTTGTAATATTTGTGAAATCTTTGAAAACTTTGGGAAATCTATTTGAAATATTTGTGAAACTATTGAAATTTTTGTGCAACCTTTGAAATCTATCTAAAATCTTTGTGAAATCTTTGAAATCTGAGTGAATTCTTTCTGAAATCTCGAAAATCTTTGCAAAATATTTAAAATCTTCGGGAAATCATTGAAATCTTTGGAAATATTTGTGAAATGATTGAAATTTTTGTGAAATTTAAAAAAAAATCATTGAAGTCTTTGTTCAATCTTTAAAATCTATGGGAAATTATTGAATTATTTGTCAAATCTTTAGAAATCTTAGCGAGGTATTTTTAAAATATTTGTTTAATCTTTGAAATATAAGTGAAATCTTTCTGAAATCCCCGAAAATCTTTAAAAATATTTAAAATCTTCGGGAAATCATTGAAAACTCTTAAGATATTTGATAAATATTTTTGAAATATTTGTGAAGTTATTGAAATTGTTGTGAAATCTTTAAAAAAATCATTGAAATCTTTGTATAATCTTAATCTTAAAGTCTTTAAAATCTTAAAAATTTTAGCGAGATATTTTTAAAATGTTTCTGAAATTATTGAAATATTTGTGTAATTATTGAAATTTTTATGATTTTAAAAATCTTTAGAAATATTAGCGATATATTTCTAAAATGTTTGTAAAATTATTGAAATTTATTTGCAATCTTTGGAAATCTTGCCATATTTTTAATCTCTCTGAAATCATTGTAAAATAAATGAAGCCTTTTTGAAATCTTTTGAATTCGTCTGAAATTTTTTCGGAATATTAAAATTCTTTTGGAATCTTTGAAACCCTTAGGAAGTCATTTAAAAAAATCTTAAATCTTTACAAATATTTAAAAAATATTTTGTTAAATTATTTAAGTCCTTGTAAGATCTTTGAAAATTATAGAAGTCTTTGTGAAAATTTTTTAATCTATTTTAAATCTTTGTGAAATTTTTCAAATCTTTGGGAAATCATTGAGATGTTTGTGAAATCTTTGGAAACCTTTTCAAAGTATATTTGAAATATTTGTAAGATTATTGCAATCATTGTGAAATAATTGAAGTCCTTTTGAAATCTTTAAAATGGATTTGAAATCATTACGAAACATTAAAAATAGTTTGTAAATATTTGGTGAGATTTTTGCTGTAAAATATTTTTAAAAATTGTTACAAATCTTATAAGTCTTTGAAAATCATTTACGTGGTAATATTTTTGAAATTATTATTCTAACCTTTCGAAAATCATTTATGCCTCCAGAAATCTTTAAAAAATATTTTGTCATATTTTTTGTTATTATTGAAATTTTTGAAGCCTTTTTGAAATTTTTTAAATCTATCTGAAATCTTTGCCACTTTTTTTAAATCTTCCTGAAATCTTTAGGAAACTAATAAAAATTGTGTATAATCTTTGAAATCTATCCGAAGTCTTTGTGAAATATTTGAGAAATTATTGAAATGGAAATGTTTTTCATCGATTTTGAGGGATTTTAGGAAATAATTGAAATTTTTTAGGGATTTCAGGGAATTTTAAGAAATTTTTCAAGAATTTTAATTTTTTTTCAAATATTTTGAGGGATTTGATAAGAACTCTAAGGATTTTTGTGAAGTCTTTAAAATCTATCTGAAATCCTTTTAAAATATTTGACATTTTTTGGAAATCACTGAAATATTTGGAAATCTCTGCCAACTATTTATGGAAATATGGGTGAAATTATTGAAACTTTTCTGAAATCTTTAAAATCTACCTGAAATCTTTTTGAAATCTTTTGAATTTTTGGGAAATCATTGAAATATTTGTGAAATTATTAAAAATTTTGTGAAACCTCTGTAATTTATCTAAAATCTTTATGAAATCTTTAAATCTTAAAAAGTGATTCTAATTTTTGTGAAATATTTGAGAAATTAGTAAAATGAAAATGTTCTTAATCGATTTTCAGGGATCTTAGGAAATCAATTTAATCTTCTAAGGATTTCAAGGAACTTTAAAAAAATTTAAAGAAATTTTAAAAAAATGTCACAATCGTGTTAAAATCCTCTGAAATCCTTAAAAATTCTTTAAAATACCTTGGTATATGTATTTTTAAGAATTTTTAAGGATTTCAGAGGATTTTAATTTTATTTTGAAGATTTCGAGGGATTCTATAAGAATTCTAAGAATTTCAAAGTATTTTAACTAACTTACATATTTTTAAAGTAAATCTGTACATTTTAGAGGATTTCATAAAATTTCAAAAGATTAGATGAAATTTCAAAGGGTTTCCAAAAAAAAATAAGGCAGTTTAATGGATTTCGAAAAATTTCAATGACTTTTAAAATATTCTGAGTGATTTCAAGAGATTCGAAAAGATTAACATTTTAAAGATTTCAAGAAAATATTTCACGAAATATCAATATAAAAAATAAAAAACTAGGTCCTTTCATATTACCATCAATGTAAATAATTTAATGCGAATTTTTTATCTCATTTGTAATAAAAATAATAATTTTTAAATATACAATTCTCTTGAAAAAACCAAGTTATTTTTGAATAAAATCCTATATAGGGGATTTTCGAGGGTGCTCTTTCAGCATCAGCAACTTATTTTGTAAAAAAATTACTTGCGTGTTTAAAAAAAGTCAAAATTTTTGTATCATTTTTTGTTTTTAATCAATTTTTGTTATTCTTCCTGCATTTGGATAATCATATTACAGTCAGAAATCGCGGTCCGAATGTCTCATGTTTTCAAAACCCTGGCTTTGAATTTTTTTAACCCACTTAGTTTTTGGAAAATGGCGTAATACGTACTTTCATATTTTTTGTCTCAAAAAGAATGAACTTAGCGAAAAAAAATTTTTAATAAAAAGTGCTCAAAATCATTTAAGGAACACGTAAGATTTTTTTCAAAAGTTTCTGAACCATTTTTTGATTTTTTTAAAATATACAAATTTAAAAAATTAAAAATTAGCCCGAAACCTTCTGGAAAAATCCATACGTATTCTTTGAGCATTTCTAAGCAATTTTTGTACCTTACCATTTTTTCGTTAAGCTTATACTTTTCGAGAAAAAAAATCATAATGCTTGACATCATGCCGTTTCACAAAAACCGCCATTTTGGAAAAACTAAGAGGGGAAAAGAAGTTAAAAACCAGAGTTTTAAAACCTTCAGATATGCATTCCCCTCAATCACCTATCCTCATTTTTTGTGTATTCCCCCCACCATTTCCCATCACTCTTCCCATTCCCATACTCCTGATTTCACTTAATTTCCCCTAATTTTTCTCCTCACATTTTTGGCCGCTTCCGAAACTTTCCCTTTCCTAATCTCTTCTCATTTTGCCTCACTTCTGCCACTCATTTCCTGTTACAATACAAATTTACCCTCACTTTTTCACCCTCATTTTCCTTCACTTCCCCTCCACCATTCCCTATCAATCTCCGGACTTTCCCCTCATTTTACTTTGCTTCACCTAATTTTCCTGCTCTTATTTCTTTCTAGCTTCCACAGCTTCCTCTTCCCTATTCTCCGCTTTTACGATTTTCCCCCACTTCCCCTGCATTCTAACCCCCATTTTCCCCCACTCCCCTATCTCTCAACTTCTTACTTGCTTTACTTTTCCAACTCTCATTTACCCTTAGTGTCTCTCTTAGTGTCTCCATGACCACATTACGTATTTACCATCACGACCTCACCCTCATTTTCCTACACTTCACCTCCACCATTTCCCATCTGCCAACCCATATCCCTTTCACATTTTCCCTAATTTTCACTACTGCTACACTCTGCATTTCCGCTCAATCATCCATCCTCATTTTGCTATACATTCTCTCCACCATCCCCCATAAGCCTTTCTACTCCCCATTCCCTAATTTCTCTTCTTACATTTTTTTTTACTTGCCCACGCACATCCCATATTTCCCTTCTCTCACTTATCCTAAGTTCCTCTACTAACACACTCCAAATTTGCACTCACCCCCTTACCCTCATTTTTCTTAACTTTCCCTCCAACATTTCCCATAAATCCCCCCCCCCCCGTTTTACTTTTCTACATCTAATTTGTCTTCTCTCATGTTCTGTCTCTTCTCCAACTTCCTCTTCCATTATCTCCCCTTTCCTTTACTTCACTAGATCTCCCGTCACTTTACTCACGGCCCTGCCTTACTTTCAATTATTTCTTCTATTTCTTCTATTTCCCCTACTTCCCCACACACCACTTCCCACAGTTTTCTTTCCTTAATTTTGCTCGCTTTCCCTTCTTTCCTTCCCTCATACCTGATACCTCCACCCTTTTCCATTTTCCCTATATATCTATCCCCACTTCCCTTAAAGTTCTCTACTTCCACACTCTGCATTCCCCTCAATCACCAATCCCTATTTTATATGTATTCCCTCTACCATTTCCCATCACTCTTGCTATTTCCGTACTCCTAAATTCACCTAATTTCCCCTAATTTTTTTCCTTTCATTTTCTATCGCCTCCTCAACTTTCCCTTTCCTAATCTCTTCTGATTTTTTCTCACTTCTGCCTCTCATATCCTATACTTTCCTTCCCTTACTTCCACTAACTTTCTCTACTGTTACACTCCAAATGTCCCTTCACTTTTTCACCCTTATTTTCTTTTACTTCCCCTCCATCATTTCCCATCAATCTTCCGACTTCCTCCTCATTTTACTTTAGCTCACCTAATTTTTCTGTTCTAATTTCTTTCTAGCTTCCCTAAATTCCTCTTCCCTAATCTCCTCTTTTACGATTTTCCATCCACTTCCCCTGCTTCCTAACCCCCATTCTCCCTCACTTCCTTATCTCCCAACTTCTTACTTGCTTTATTTCTCCAACTCTCATTTACCCTTAGTGTCTCCCTTCCTCACCTCTTATTTCCATTACCACATTACGTATTTACCATCACTACCTCACCCTCATTTTCCTACACTTCACCTCCACCATTTTTTATCTGCCAATCCATATCCCTTTCACATTTGCCGTAATTCTATCTACTGCCACACTCTGCTCAATCATCCATCCTCATTTTGCTATACATTCGCTCCACCATCCCCCATAAGCCTTTCCACTCCCCATTCCCTAATTTTACTTCGTTTTCCCTAATTTCTCTCCTTACATTTTTTCCACTCACCCACTCATATCCCATATTTTTCTTCTTTTACTTATCCTAAGTTTTTCTACTAACACACTCCAAATTTGCATTCACTCCTTTTCTACATCTAATTTGTCTTCATGCATGTTCTCTCTCTTCTCCAACTTCCTCTTCCATAGTCTCCCCGTTTCCCCTCACTTCTCGTCGTATTATTTCCTGATTACGCAGGGCTTTTCTTGCTTTCCTCACCTCATTCCTCCCACTTTCCCTACCACTCAACTTCTTACTAGCCTTATTTCTTCACGTCTCATTTGTCCTTAATTTCTATAACTCATTTTCCCTTATTTCCGCTACCTTCTTTCCCCCATTTTCCCTGACATTCTCTATCACCACTTTACGCATTTACAATACCCCCGCCCCCCCTCATATACCTACACTTTAACTTCACAATTTTGTATATACCCACCTATATCCCCACTACATTTCCCCTAATATTCTCTACTGGCACCCTATGCATTTGTCCTCACTCACCCATCGTCATTTTCCTATACTTTCCGTCCACCATTTCCCATCACTTCCCCCTCCCATACCCACATATTCTCTCGCTTCCCAAACCTTTTTTTTCCCTAATCTCCCCTCATCTTCTCCCACTCATATCCATACTTCCCTTACCTCGCTTCTCGTAACTTTCTCTACTGACACACTCCAAATCTGCACTCACTCCACCACCCTCATGTTTCTTCACTTCCCTCGACCATTTCCCATCTTGCATTTGTTCATTTTAGAGAGGTTTAGGGAAATTTAATATTTCTCATTTTTATGATAAAATAACATTAAACGTTCGAAATAGTTGTTGCTATAACAATGAAGAAATACTAAAGGTGAAACATGTTAAGACGTGATTAACAGTATGTTAATAGATCCACTGTCGGCGATTAGACATTTAACGTAATTACGCCTTGATTCTGGGGGATAGCATGCCGATCGGCTCTTTCCATCCGACGCAATAGAAGGTAACCCATCAAAAGCCCCGTATTACTTATGGTTGATTGATCGATAGAGCCGCGAGCTTTAATTCGAGCCTCCACGTTTTCGATTACCGCTCTGTCACTATATTCTGCCACCCATAGGGTGGTTCTCTTCAATTTTTAGCAAATAAAAAACTAATTAGGGGCGGTTCCAAAACTACTTCACAATCTTTTGGACACTTATCCCCCCCCCCTCTTTCTTCGGTACAGATCAGCACATTAAGCTTAAACCTTCCGGGGTGGCGTCAAAAATACAAACATCCAACCCCTTTCTAAGTCCTAATTTTTTCTTTGATTCTTCACACACGCTTTTTCACTTCTCCCCTTCTTTGTCAAGAATTATCGTACTAAGGTTGAACCTTTCATGCTGGAGTCACAAATAACACCCACCTTCCCTTCTAATTCAAAATTTTTTCTTCGAGTCTTTACACACGCTTTTTAAAATTTTAGCGCAGTAGAGGTCGTTTCAGCACTATGTCACGCTATTTTAAAAACTTTTTCAACCCTTCCCCTTCTTCGTCACAGATCATCACATTAAGCTTGAACCATCCAGGGTGACGTCACTAATACAAACACTTACCTACCCTGTTAAGTCAAAATTTTTTTTCGATTCTTCACACACTTTTAGAAACTTCAAGATATCAGAGACCATTCAAAATCTACGTCAAGCTATTTTGAAAACTTATTTCACCCCTTATCTTTTCCGTTGAAGATTATCACATAAAATTTGACCCCCCCCCCACACACACGCTTTTCAAAATTTTAGCATATTAGAGGTAAAAATAAGAGAGAAAAAAGATAAATAAATACTTTTAAAAAAACTGATGTATAGGTACCAAAAAGAAAAAGGATTTTTTAACTAAGTAGTTGAATTTTTAACTTTATCTTCAACAAACCAAAAAATTAATTTCAAACCAAACGATTGTATTTAGAGCAAAATAGTTATACTTTTGAGCAAAAGGGACGAATTTTTAGCGAAATAGTCGAATTTCATGCCTTCTGAAACAAATTTATGTTTAAAGGTTGAATTTTAAATAAAAATACGAGTTTTTAACAAAACAGTTAAATCTTTAACAGAATAATCAAATTTTTACACAAATGGTTGAATTTTTAACACAATAATACAATTTTTGACCAAATAGTTCAATTTTCAACTAAAGTTACTCATAAGTAACAACAAAATTAATTCTTAACAAGAAAGTTGAACTTTGAATTAATTAGTTGAATTTTGAATTGAAAACGATGAATTCACAATGCAAAATACATTAGTTTATATTTGAACAAAATAAGATTTTAATTTTTGATTAAAAGCTGTCAAATATAATCAGAAAAATGAATTTTCAATTAAAAAATTTACAATTTAATACTTCAATATTTTTTTTAAATTTTAAATCCAAAACAGTTAATTTTAACAAAAAAATGAATTTTCAACGAATGATTTGAATTTTTAGCCAGGAAAGGTTTTGCAATTAAGAGGAAAAATTTTTAAAAATAAATTGTGAAATCTTGAAAGCAAAAAGACGAATTCTCTGGAATAGAATTTTTGAAAAAACAGTTGAATTTTTAACTAAAAACAATTCATTTTCGAACAAAAATGTTAAAGTTAAAGTTGCAGTTGAAAGAACATATTTTTATATGCTGAGAAAATATTTGATTTTTCAACCCAAAAAAATTAATTTTATAACCCAACAGTTAAATTTTTACGAAAATATTAGACTTTTCGAGAAAGAAACAGTCAAATTTTCGAAAAAGCAGTTAATTTTTAAGCCAAATAGTTAAATTTTGAAATAAAAATTAAAAATTTGTAACCTGAAATTAAAAAGTTAATTATGCAGATAACAAAAATTAATTTTTAAAAACAAAACGGAATTTTTTACAAAATAGGTAAATTTTCAACTAAATAGAGCTTTAACTAATAAAATAATTTTTAACAAAGCATTTCAACTATGAACCAACCAGTT
>JAAAKG020021939.1:0-20246 GCA_010014905.2 Druon quercuslanigerum | reverse complement strand
TGGGAGGTGTGTTAAGGAATAGGAAGAGGGTGAATGAAAAATGTAAACCCTTAGGGGACACATTAGAAGCTTTCCACAATTTAATTTTTCAATTTTCATAAAGTTTCAACATTGGATTTTTCATCAATTTTTAGAAGTTTAATGTTCAATAGTTAAAAATCCAATTTTCGTTTTTTCTTTCAATTTCTTCAACTTTCAACAGTTTGAAGAATTAAGCAAAAAGCGAATTTTGCATTAAATTTTAGTGTTGAAAATTGATGAAAAGCTAACTGTTGAAGTTTAAAACAAATTAAAAATTTAATTTTTAACTTTTTAAAAATTTAACCTTTGAAAAACGAATTTTTAACTTTTTTAAAAGTTAGCTCTTGAAAATTAAATTTTTTCTTTTTTAATTTTTATCTGTTGATTTTTGCGTAATTTTTATTAGTGAAATTTTCAATAGTTTAAAAATCCAATTTTCTTCCAATTTTAATTTTTAAAAGGTGAATTTTTAACTCTTTGAAAATTCAAGTTTTAAACAATAAATTTTTCACTTTTTTAAAAAATTTTCAACAGTGGGTTTTTTCTTCAATTTTTTAGAAGTTTAATTTTCAATAGTTTAAAATCCAATTTTCGTTTTTCTTTCAATTTCTTGAATTTTCAGCAGCTGTAAATTTCAGCAAAAAGCGAATTTTGTATTATTAATTTTTGTATTTATAATTAATTAAATTAATTTAATTTTCAACTTTTTAAAAATTTAACCTTTGAAAATTGAGTTTTTAACTTTTTGAAAAGTTAGCTGCTGAAAATTAATTTTGTACTTTCTTAATTTTTACTTTTGATTTTTGCGTAATTTTTAGCAGTTTAATTTTCAACAGCTTAAAATTTAATTTTCTTCGAATTTTAATTATTGAAAAGTGAATTTCCAATTTTCTTCAAATTTTAACTGATGAAAATTAAATTTTTAACTTTTAACAATTAAATTTTTCACTGTTTTTAACATTTTAACAGTGGATTTTTTTTAATTCTTTGAAGGTAAATTTTCAATAGTTAAAATCCAATTTTTATTTTTTTTTTGCCAATTTCTTCAATTTTCAGCAATTTGAAAATTTAAGCAAAAGCGAATTTTGTATTGAATTTTAGAGTTGAAAATTTATGAAAAGCTAACTGTTAAAGCTTGAAACAAATTGAAAATCTCATTTTCAACTTTTTAAAAATTTAATCTTTGAAAAGTGAATTTTCAACTAGTTGAAAATTTAATTTTTAAAAATTAGGTTTTTTATTTTTCTTAAAATGTTAGAAGTGGATGTTGCTTCATTTTTTGAAAATTTAATCTTTAAAAATCAAATTTGCAACTTTCTGAAAATGTAGCTGTTCAAAATAAGATTTCAACATTTTTTAATTTTTAACAGTTGATTTTGGCGCAACTTTTAGTAGCTAAATTTTCAACAGCTTAAAATTCAATTTTCTTCAAATTTTAAGTGTTATGTTGTTGAATATTTAAATACTTAAAATTAGGCAAAAATCAAGAGTCAAAAAAATAAAAAAGTAAAAATTTAATTTTCAACAGCTATCTTTTCAAAAAGTTGAAAAATTAATTCTGTTGAAAATTAAATTTTTCACTTTTCTTAAAATTTCAACAGTGGATTTTTACTTCAATTTTTAAAAGTTTAATTTTCAATAGTTTAAAATACAATTTTAGTTCTTTCTTTTAACTTTCTTGAATTTTCAGCAGTTAAAATATTAAGCAAAAAGGGAATTTTGTATAAAAGTTGAGTGTTGAAAATTGGTGAAAAGCTAACTGTTGAAATTTAAAATAAATTGAATTTTCAAAAAGTTAAAAATTCACTTTTCAACAGTTAAAATTTGAAGAAAATTGAATTTTAAGATGTTGAAAATTTAGTTACTAAAAATTCCGCAAAAATCAAGAGTTAAAAATTAAAAAAGTAAAAATTTAATTTTCAACAGCTAACTTTTCAAAAAGTTAAAAAATCACTTTTCAAAGGTTCAATATTTTAAAAGTTGAAAATTCAATTTTCAATTTGTTTCAAATTTCAACAGTCCTTAAATTTTCAACTGCTGAAAATTGAAGAAATTAAAAAAGAAAAAACGAAAATTGGACTTTAAACTATTGAAAAGTTAACGTCTAAAAATTGAAGAAAAATCCGCTGCTGAAATTTTAATAAAAGTGAAAAATTAAATTTTTAAAAGATGAATTTTCAAAAAGTTGGAAATTTACTTCTCAACCGTTAAAAATTGAAGAAACTTGAATTTTAAGCTTTTGAAAATTCAACTACTAAAAATTACGAAAAAATTAACAGTTAAAAATTAAAAAAGTTAAATTTTGATTGTCAACAGCTAACTTTTCAAAAAATTAAAAATTTAAATTTCTTCAAATTTTAACCGTTAAAGAGTGAATTTTCAACTTTTTTAAAATTCAGCTTTTACAAATTAAAATTTAACTTTTCTTCAAATTTCAACAGTGGGTTTTTCTTCCATTTTTATAAGGTAAAATTTTTAATAGTTTAAAATCCAATTTTCGGTTTTCCTTTCAATTCCTTCAATTTTGAGGAGTTGGAAATTTAAGCAAAAAGCGAATTTTGTATTAAATTTTAGTGTTGAAAATTGATGAAAATTTTACTGTTCAAATTTAAAAGAAATTGAAGATGTAATTTTCAACTTTTTAACTTCTTCCCAAATTTCAACAGTGGGATTTTTTCTATTTTTAAAGGATAAAGCTTTAATAGTTTAAAATTCCACATTTTTCTTTTCCTTCATGTTTAATGGTCGAATTTTCAACCGTCAAAAATGCAAAAAAATTCAGCATTAAACTGTTGAAGATTGAAGTTTCCGTTCTCAAGTACTTGAATTTTCAGAAACTAAATATTTAAGAAAAAAGCGAATTTTCAACTTTAAAAAAATTTAAGCTTTGAAAAATGAATTTTTAATTTTTTGCAAAGTTAGCTCTTGAAAATTAAATTTTTACTTTTTTAATTTTTAAATGTTAATTTTTGCGTAATTTTAATTAGTTCAAATTTTAACAGCCTAAAATTCAATTTTCTTCCAATTTTATTTTAAATTTAAATTTCTTCAATTTTCAGCAGTTGAAAATTTAAGCAAAAAGCGAATTTTGTATTAAAGTTTAGTGTTGAAAATTGATGAAAAGGCAACTGTTGAAATTTAAAACAAATTAAATTTTCAAAAAGTTGAAAATTCACTTTTCAATAGTTAAAATTGGAAGAAAATTGAATTTTATGCTGCTGAATATTTAACTTCTGAAAATGACGCAAAAATCAACACTTTAAAATTAAAAAAAGTAAAAATTTCATTTTCAACAGCTAACTTTTCGAAAAGTTGAAAATTCACTTTTCGAAGGATAAATTTCCAAAAGTTGTTAATTAAATTTTCAATTTGCTTCAATTTTAAAACTAAACTTTATTGCAAAATTCGCTTTTCTCTCCAAATTTCAACTGCTTGAAATTGAAGAAATTAAAAAATTAATCTTGAATTTTTAACAGTTTAATTTTCGATTTTCTGGAAGTTTTACCAGTTGGAAATTAAACAGTTAAAAATCGAACAAAAACGAAAATTGGATCCTACACATTTAAAAATTTAACTTTTAAAAATTAAAGAAAATTCCGCTGCTGAAATTTAGAACAAATTAAAACACTGATTTACAACAGTTAAATTTTCAAAAAGTTCAAAATTCAATTTTCTTCAAATTTTGATTGTTAAAAACTGAATCTTCACCTTTTTGTAAAATCAACTTTTAAAAATTAAATTTTTCACTTTTCTTAAAATTTCAACATTGGATTTTTCTTCAATTTTTAGAAGTTAAATTTTCAATAGTTTAAAATCCAATTTTCGTTATTTCTTTGAATTTCTTCAATTTTCAGCAGTTGAAAATTTAAGCAAAAAGCGAATTTTGTATTAAAGTTTGCGTTGAAGCCAACTGCTGACATTTGAAACGAATTAAAAATTTAATTTTTAACTCTTCAAAAATTTAATATTTGAAAAGAGAATGTTCAAATTTTTCAAAAGTTAGCTGTTGAAAATTAAATTTTTACTTTTTAAAATTTGAACTATTGATTTTTTCGTAATTTTTAGTAGTTAAATTTTCAACAGCTTAAAATTTAGTTTTCTTTAAATTTTAACTGTGGATTTCTCCTTCAATTTTAAGAAGTTAAATTTTCAATAGTTTAAAATCCAATTTCTTTTTTTTCAATTTATTCAATTTTCAGCAGTTTGAAAATTTAAGCAAAAAGCAAATTTTGTATTAAAATTTAGTGTTGAAAATTGATGAAAAGCCAACTGTTGAAATTTGAAACAAATTGAAAATTTAATTTTTAACTCTTTAAAAATTTAACCTTTGGAAAGAGAATTTTAACATTTTGGAACAGTTACCTGTTGAAAATTAAATTTTTAACTCTTAACTGTTGAAAAGTGAATTTTAAACTTTTTCGAAATGTATGTTGAAATTTGGTAAAAAAAGCTAACTGTTGAAATTTGAAACAAATTGAAAATTTAATCTTCAACTTTTTGAAAATTTAACTATTAAAAGTCAATATTTTACTTTGTTTGAAATTTCAGCAGCTAAATTTTCTCTAATTTTTGGCAGTTAAATTTTCAATTGTTTGAGATGAAATTTTGGTTCTTCTTCTATTTTTAACTGTTTTTTCCAACTGTTAAAAATTCCAGAAAATCGAAAATTAAACTGTTGAAAATTCAAGATTAATTTTTTAAATTCTTCAATTTTGAGCAGTTGAAATTTTATGAAAGAAGCGAATTTTGCATTAAAGTTTAGTTTGAAAATTAAAGTTAATTCAACTGTTAGAAATTAAATTTTCAATTTTTCAGAATTAAAAAGTGAAGAAAAGTCAAATGTTAAAAATTAAAGCAAATTAAATATCTAAATTATAACTGTTGTAAATTGAAAATTAGATTTTCCAATCTTTGAAAATTTATCTTTTGCAATTAAAGTTTTCAACTGTTTAAAAATTTAAATGTTGATAATTATATTTGTACTTTTTTACAAATTCCAACAGTGAGATTTTTTTAATTTTAATTGGATAAATTTTCAATAGTTTAAAATACCACATTTCGCTTTTCCTTAATTTTTATTTTTTAGTTTTCAATTACTTGAATTTTCAGCAAATAAAAACTTAAGAAAAAAGCGAAATTTTTATTAAATCTTAATTTTAAATATGGAAGAAAAGTCAACTGTAAATGTCAAGCAGTAAATTGAAAGTGGAATTTGCAACTCTTTGAAAATTTAACTGTTGAAAATAAAGTTTTCAACATTTTTTAAATTTCAACAGTTCCATTTTCTTCAACTTTTATCAGTTAAATTTCTAAAAGTTTAAGATCAAATTTTCGATTTTACATCATTTTTAATTGTCTAATTTTCAACTGTTAAAAATGCAAAAAAATTAAAAACTAAACTGTTGAAGATTCAAAGTTTAGTTTAAAAATTCTTGCATTTTCAGCAGTTGAAAATTTAAGAAAAAAGCGAATTTTGTATTAAAGTTTAGTTTTAAAAATGGAAGAAAAGTCAACTGTTAAAAATTAAAGCAAATTCGACATTTAATTTTCAACTGTTATAATTTGAAAATTCAATTTTCAACATTTAATATTTAACTATCGAACATAAAGTTGTAAACTTTTTGAAAATTTATCTTTAAGAATTAAATTTTCACTTTTCCTCAAATAATAAATAAACATGCCACAACCGATTCCCTACGATTATTTTTAACAGGAAAACTTTCAACAGTTTAAAGTTTATTTTTCAATTTTCTTCAGTTTTCAACAAATGAATTTTTAGATGTTATAAATTCACCTTTTGCAATTTTATAATCAATTTAATTCAATTTATAATTTTTTTCAATTTTGGAATTTGAATTTTCTACTATTAAGGATGAAGAAAATTGAAAATTCAATTTTCTTTAATTTGAAAAAATTAATTTTTCTCAAGGTTTAATGCTTGAATTTTAAACAGCTTCAAATTTAATTTTCTTTACTCTTTAGCGGTTAAAAACAAAATTATCCTTTTAAGGAAATTTTCATCTGTTAAAAATTGAATACAAATGATGAAGCGAATTATGTATTTAAATAAAATATTGAAAATTAAAAAAAAAAACTATTTAAAAGTTAAAATAATAAAAATTTCTAACAGTCGAAAATTGAAATAAAAGGCCTATTTTTTTAATAAAATTAGGTTTTTCAAATTGAAGAATATTAGGTTTTGTAAATTGAAGAAAATTCAATTTCTTGTTATTGAACATTTAATTTTCAACACTGAAATTTCTATTTTAAATTTTTAACAGTAATAATTCAATTTTGAATTTTAAACTCTTGGAAAATTCCGGAATAGAAAATGGAATTTTTAGCTTTTTAAAAAATGTCTGTTAAAAATTTAAATTTCATCTATTTTCTACAGTTGAATATTCAATGTTTAATTTAATTTAATTTTTTCAATTGTTAGAAGTTAAATTTTTCACAGTTGAAAATTCAATTATAAATTTATTCTTCTATTTTCTTTTTCTATTTTCAATAGAAAAATTTAATTTTGAATTTTCACCTTCTAGAACATTCAACTTTTCGAAAAATATCTGATGAAAATTCAAATTTATTCCATTTTCAACAGTTGACTTTAAAAAAAACGTTAACAGTAGAATTTTTTTACCGTGTAAAACTCAATTATCAATATAATTTAATTTTCTTCCTATTTTAAAAGTGAATATTCCACTTTAAATTTTTAACTTCTAGAAAATTCAAGTACTGACAATTGAATTTTTAACTTTTTAAAAAAAGTCTGTTAAAAATTCAAATTTCAATAATTTTTGTACAGTTGATTTTTTTTCAATTTTGAACAGCTGAATTTTCCGCAGTTGAAAATTCAATGATCAATTTAATTTAATTTTCTTCAATTTTGAACAGTTAAATTTTTCACATTGGAACATTCAATTATAAATATAATCTAATTTTCTTCCATTTGCAAAAGTGAAAATATAATTTTGAATTTTCAACTTCTAGAATATTTAAATTTTCGAAAAATATCTGATGAAAATTCAAATTTACTCCATTTTCAACAGTTGACTTTTAAAAAAAAATTTTATCAGTTGAATTTTCCACAGCTGAATATTAAATTATCAATTTTATTTTCTTTTATTTCAGTTTTTAACAGTAGAATTTTCCACCTTTGAAAAATTAATTAATAATTTAAGTTTATTTTCTTCCATTTTTAAAAGTGAAAGTTGAATTTTGAATTTTCAACTTCTAGAAAATTCAAATACCGAAAATTGAATGTTTAAATTTTCGAGAAATATCTGATGAAAATTCAAATTTCTTTTATTTTCAACAGTCGAGTTTTCTTCCAATTTTTAAGAGTTTAATTTTCCTCAGTTGAAACTTCAATTATCAATTTAATTAATTTTCTTCAATCTTCAACAGTTGACATTTAAAAAATTTTTAACAGTTGAATTTTCCACAGATGATAATTCAATTATGAATTTAATTTTCTTTTCCTTGAGTTTTTAACAGTAGAATTTTCCACCTTTAAAAAATTAATTAATAGTTTAAGTTTATTTTCTTCCATTTTTAAAAGTGAAAGTTCAATTTTGAATTTTCAACTTCTAGAAAATTCAAATACCGAAAATTGAATGTTTAAATTTTCGAGAAATATCTGATGAAAATTCAAATTTCTTTTATTTTCAACAGTCGAGTTTTCTTCCAATTTTTAAGAGTTTAATTTTCCTCAGTTGAAACTTCAATTATCAATTTAATTAATTTTCTTCAATCTTCAACAGTTGACATTTAAAAAATTTTTAACAGTTGAATTTTCCACAGATGATAATTCAATTATGAATTTAATTTTCTTTTCCTTGAGTTTTTAACAGTAGAATTTTCCACCTTTAAAAAATTAATTAATAGTTTAAGTTTATTTTCTTCCATTTTTAAAAGTGAAAGTTCAATTTTGAATTTTCAACTTCTAGAAAATTCAAATACCGAAAATTGAATGTTTAAATTTTCAAGAAATATCTGATGAAAATTCAAATTTCTTTTATTTTCAACAGTTGAGTTTTTTTCCAAATTTTCAAGGGTTTAATTTTCCTCAGTTTAAATTTTAATTATCAATTTAATTAATTTTCTTTAATCTTCAATAGTTGAGTTTTATAAAATTTTTAACAGTAGAATTTTCCACCTATTAAAAATTAATTCTCAATTTAATTTAATTTTCTTACATTTTTTAAAATGAAAATTCAACTTTGAATTTTCAACTTCTAGAAAATTCAAGTACTGAAAATTGAATGTTCAACTTTTCAAAAAGTATCTGATGAAAATTTAAATTTCTTTCATGTTCCACAGTTGAGTTTTTTTTTCAATTATTAACAGTTGAATTTTCCTGATTTGAAAATGCAATTATCAATTCAATTAATTTTCTTGAATCTACAACTTAAACTGTTAAAAACAGAAGAAAATTTGAAAAGTCGACTCAAAAGCGAATATTGTGCTAGATTATAATGTTGAAAATGTTATACTCACATAATTTTACAAGAAAAATTAATTAAACATTTGTGAAGGTTCTAAATTTCGAGTTCTATAATATTGAATACTTAAATTCTAAATTCAACCGTAAAATGTTTGAGCTTAGAATGCTCAATATGAAAGTTTGCTTTATGAGAAAAAAATTGTTTTTGAAACAGAATATGCAAACTAATGTACATTTTACCTTTTAAGACCAAAAATTATTTTAAAAAAATTAAAGTCTGATATGATTTAGAGTTTTGTATTTCTTATTGATTTTTTTGTTCTTTTTATTTTTTTACATTACCATCCTAGTGCATAATTGATTGCAAAATTGTCATCTTATCATTTTCGGGAGAAATAATAATGTTAACTTGTAATTTAAAAGAAGTTACTTATTATAAAATAATGCGAAAAAAGTAAACAAGAATTCGAAATGGAAAAAATTAAAACAATACAAAAACAGCAAAAAAGGGTTTCAATTTTGTCTTGAAAATGTTTTGAACTATTAAAGCAAAACTTAGACAAGTGTGTCTATTCAGTATAAAAACTATATTTTTTGTAAAGTACCCTATTGGGTATAACAAGTGCATAATTTTTCACATTGCGGGTTTTTTTCTTCTGTTTTCTTCGCATTTAATACAATTTTCTTCTACTTGGAAAGGCAATCGATTATGGATATTATTCTGAGAGGCATTTTAGTATGAATGTACGTTTCTGAGTACCATTTATGCTAGCGTGATAAGATGCGATTATTATGAAGCAGGGATTGATCTAATGATTACGCAGAAGATTCTTTTGATTCGAATTAAGGTTTATTTTTTTCTTATTAAACATTTTTTACTCGTAAGTATCAATAGCTTTTCAAATAATACGAAATCTATCAAGTTTTTAGGCCTGACTTAGTCGATACATTTATCAATTAATATTGTATAACATATTTCGGTAACGGATATGGGACAAGCCAGAGCTTACTATAATTGACATCAATTTTTATTTTATTTTCAATTTGAAGAAATTTCTTTTTTTCAAGTTTACTTAATTTGATAATATCAACAAAAAATGTATTGAAAATTAAATTAAGATATATGACCCTAAAACCAATAAAAAAATCTTTGTTACAATTATGATACTTCGGTGAATTAAAAACCAATATATCTTTCGAAAAACCATACCATACCATACCACAAAAAAAAATATTTAATTGGATACAAATTTGATGAAAACACACCAATTTTGGTTAATCCAACAAATCATTTTGTTGACCCATCAACATTTCTTGGTTGAATCAAACAAAAATGCACCAAAAGATTTTGTTAAAATAACAACAAAATTGGATGGCTCAACCGAATATTTTTGTTGATTTAGCCAAATCGTCTTGTGAGTGTATCGTTTTGTTTAATCGTTTCAAGTTGAAGGCAAGAGGAAAGAATAATTTTTTTCGACAGAATGACGGTTGATATTCCAAGTGACCGGATGAACCGGTTAGCATTGAGAAAAATCGAGATAAGATCGAGAATAGTGGGTGTGGCACGAGTCCATAGAGTAACTCAAATTTGCATAGAGAAGTAGAGAATTTGACTGTCAAAAATGATCTCTCTCGACTCATGCAATCATGATTATGTTGATTGAATGATTCGTATAGATGCAGTTTTAGATCAACTCTACATGTATGGAAATTCCAAAAGTATATCCTAGCATATAAAGAAAGCAAATTGAATATTGCGAAAATGTTGAATATATTGTGAGGATATATGTCAATCACAATCAGTTATATAAGAAAATGTAATTTATACAAATCAGTATATAAATTATTGATTCCTATTAAACATTTTTGTTCATAACCCGATGGGGCTGAATAATTTTATATGAAAAGATCGAGCACCCAAAAGTTACGAGTGGGAAGTTGTTGTAAATGGTGCATATATTCAATTTTTCATAAATTTAAAATGATCCCTCGAGGCGTTTTTTTTATTTGTAAAAGATTCATTAAAATTGCTATGTATATAACTTAAACGCTAAATGAGCTGGTACAACCATATGATACGAGCTTGAAAAAGTATTTAAGCAAGTTAAAGTATTTGAAAATTATTACTAAAATGGTAACGTTAATGCTTATTCTTCTTTACTAGTTATCGATAATGTAATTATTTACTTTATCGATCGTTAATAATAATCATCAAATAGTTAAATAATTAACAAAATGATCTTCCATAAACTTATGCTGAAATCATGAAAAAAAATCAAGGAAAAAAAAATCTGCAAATAACAAATGTGGGAAATATTTGTCAATTATCGAAAAAGGTAAATGTCATAATTTTACAAAAAAGGAATTAATGCAAAACTTGAATTCAACATGAGATCAGAAAGTGAAAGAACACTTGGTGTGTAATGTAATTACAGAAAAATCTACACTGTAAAATTTTTTGGGAATATTCCCAACTGTTCCTCAGGGAAAATTCCCAAATTCAGTTGGGAAAGTGGCTTTCCCTAATAAGCGTAGTATTTTCCCCAAAGCTTTGGGAATATTTTGTCAAAGAGCGAAATATTGCTCAGGCAGTTGGGAATTACGCCGAAATTATAGAAAATTGACAATACCCTTTGAAAAATAGTCAATTTTACGCAACGTAATGGTATTTTTTCTATGGAACATCAGAAAATTTACGCTTTGTTACAAAAAAAAATTTACAAACATCAAATCTGGGAATAATACCACAAATATTCGTGTTAACCTATAAACAATAATGAACTTCTTCTATTATCTTATTGTTCTTTTGCATATAAAATTAATTGATTGGATCAAATTAATGATTAATCTCCGACTCAATGATTAAAGAATCATATGATTCGATTATATTTTATTTAAATTTTTTATTTTTCCTTAATTGTACATACACGTAAAAAAAATTCACCTTCGTTGGAGTAAACACATGTACTTGGCCAATTCTACTTGAGGCGAATTAATATTAGCTTACCAGAAAAAAAAAAATTTCTAGAATAAAGAAAATAATTGTATTAGTAGAATTGCTTCGTGCAATTAAATATACATTAAATGCAAACATATGTATGATTATTTCCATTCAATCCATGTAATACAAATAATTTATTGGATGAAATAAATATTTACTCAAGACGAGTAAATAAAAGTATGAATTACTCTTTCTTGAATTGAATACATGTAAATACTTGTTGGAAGTTTTGTGTTACTTGATACAATATAAAAATTCTTGTTTCGAGAAATTCTTTGTTCTTGTACTTCAGCAAGTACAGTAACTCATTGATTTAAGTAATTCTTTGTTTACATCACAATCATAAATTCTTGGGATAAGAAAATTATATGCTCAAACTGATTGCACATTTACTCAGTTTGAGAAAACATACGCTTGTACAAAACGAATACTCTCAATCACCTTTTTTTTTTGACCAATCTCATATGGTATGGTCTGTATGTAAGATTACCATATTTTTGATCCAATAATTTTTTTTCTTGATCCAAGTATTTTTTTTACGTGTATGCCACGCGGTTACACCATTAACAGACAGCACAGAAGGGAACCAATTAAATCATCACATAAATTAACTAAAATAAACCCAGCTGATTATTAATTGTGTTAAATGGTTATTTAGTTAGTTTATATATAGTTCATATATTTCATCGATGCTTTAATGCTTTATTGTTTTCTAATGGTTATATGATTAGAACGGTTTCATCCCAAGCTTAGTTTCTAATATTAATACAATATTTGATAATATTATTCAATTATAAGGTATAATAAATAAATTATTATTATTTATCATATGATAATTATTGATATTTATGTCTCTAATGAGCCGGAAAGTGAGATAGTTTGGAAATCTTTTTTTTAATGATTGAATTTTTTTCATGTTCCTTTGCATAAAAGTATTTCTAAAAAAATTGATTATTTTCCAATTTCAAAATACAAAATTTTAAAGAGAGACACTAAACAAGAGATTCTTTTCCAATCTATAGGTTTTGCTTAAAAATATCGTATGATTTCTTACAATTCAGTTGTGAATGTTAACTCAATTTTCATGAAAGAAATCTTTTTATTAGATTCTTATATTAATAAAATATTAAAAATTTAAATTGAATAAATAACAATTTTTTAATGTTAGAAAATTTTTAGAAATGTAATATTTTGGATTATTTATTTTTAATGTTATTGATAATATAATAATCTAAATACATTGGTTAAGAATCAACCAAAAAAACGTACGATCTGAGCACTATGATCTTTTTTCCTCAATATTCATCATTTTACATATTTTCAGATTTACATGTATATATGTATATTTATTATATTGCTAGAATATAATATATTCAAGATGTCATCCTAGATACTTTTTCGAAAAAGAAAGTTACTCATGTGATGAACAGTTTTATACAATTTTTAATACAAAAGAACCATAAAACTTATCAAAAATAAGGTCACTATACCCTCATTACTTTTAAACGAAAAAACATCGTAATTTTATCAATATTCATCATTTTATATTTTCTTAAGCTTGTGCGAGTATATATGTATTTTTATTATATTACTAAAATATAATATTTTTAAGATGTCATCCTAAATACTTATTTAAAGAATAAGGTCACTAATGAGATGAACACATTTACATAATTTTAAATGTACAATCATCACAAAACCTATTATAAAAAAGTTCACTATACCCACATTACTTATAACCAAAAGTTTTCAGAGGATAAATGCTATCTATTCTCGTTTTAGCTCTCTATGCTCCCAAAAATAATATGTGTAAAAAGGATCTAATCCATTTAATTACTCTTATAAATAAAATAATTGCTGCAGGAGATTTAAGTGTCAAGCATAATAATTGGAATTGCTATTGCAATAATAAAAATTATTATAAATTATAAAAAAATTATAAAAAATAATTATAATCCGCTAAATATTAAAGTACTTGTCGAATTTGACTCAGATCATAAACCTTTTCTAATGTTAATAAATGATAAACAAATAGACGTACAAAACAATAAACCTTCTCATTTTTTAAACTATAAAAAGGCAGATTGAAAAAACTTTAAAGGACAAGTAATCAAAACTCTAATTCTTTTTAATTAAACTTGAATTGAAAATTATGCTGAATTCTTTTAAATTTAATTCTATAACTCTGATAAATTTTCTCGAATTCTCTTGAATCATATTAAAAGTTTCTAAATTCACTCTTCATTTAATAAACTGAATGAATTTAAAAAATATTTTTAATGTATTTTCTTTTCACTTGATATTTTGATAACTCAACTAGAGTTCTTATAAATTGTATTAAATTCTTCTAAAATTTCTTTAATTTATTTAGAGTTACTCGAATTTCATTTAATTAATTTTTTTAAATGAATCAAATTCGGTAGAATTCTCTCTGAATTCTGTTCATTCTTATTTTACTTCATATGAATTTCACTAAAACTAATTAATTAATTTGTTTATTTGATTTAATTTATTATTCATTTACTATAATTTGAATAAATTCAGAGAATTTTTATTATCTTTTTGAGTAGAATTTTATAAATTAATTCGAATTCTTCTCAATTCGCTTAAATTTCTTTAAATTAACTCGAAGTTTATTCAATTCATTGTTTTTCCTTGGCTTCTGATTCATTCACCCAATTTTGATTTATTCATTTAAATTCCGATGGATTTTATAAAAGTCTCTTAAACTCCCCTGTATTTTTCTGAATTTACTTTAATTTTACTGAGATCAATTAACTATTTAGGATAGTCTACATCCTTCTGAATTCACTTGAATTCTTTTGAGTTTAGTTGAATCCTTCTGAATTCGCTTGAATTCTCTTAGATTCTTTTAAATTCTTCTAAATTTACTCTAATTTTACTGCCATCAATTGAGTATTTAGGACGGTTTAAATTCTTCTGACATCACTTGATTTCTTTTAAACTCAGTTGAATTCTTTTGAATTCGCTTGAATTTTTTTAGATTTGTTTGAATTCTTGTAAATTCACTCTAATTTTACTGAAATCAATCGAGTATTTCGGGAGGTTTGAATTCTTTTGAATTCTTTTGAATTCAGTTGAATCCTTTTGAATTCGCTTGAGTTCTTTTAGATTCGCTTGAATTCTTCTAAGTTCACTCTAATTTTACTTAAATCAATGGAGTATTTAGGATGGCTTGAATTCTTTTAAATTCACCGGAATTCCCATATATTCTCTCGATTTGATTCTAATTTTATTGAAATAAATAAAATTTTTTGATTTTTTTAAAATTCAGTTGAATTCTCTCAAGATTAACTTGAATTGAAATGTATCCTCAATTCGTTAAAAAATTTAATTGAAATTCTAATAAATTTGATCGAATTATCTTGAATCATATTGAAAGTTTTTAAATTCACTCTTTATTTAATGAACTGAATGCATTAAAAAAATATTTTTGTAGTGTTTTCTATTTACTTGATTTTTTAATAGCTCAACTAGAGTTTTTATAAATTGTATTAAATTCTTCTAAAATTTCCATAGTTTATTTAAATTCACTTGAATTCCATTTAATTCATTGTTTTTTTAATGAATCAAATTTGGTTGAATTCTCTCTGAATTCTGTTGATTCTTATTTCACTTATTAAAAATTTAACTTAAATTTATTTATTTATTTTGTTTTATTTAATATTTATTTAATATAAATTAAATACGCTTAAATTCCTTTAAATTAACTCGAAGTTTATTCAAATAATTGTTTTTCTTAGATTCTGATTCATTTATTAAATTTTGATTCATTCATTTAAATTCCCATAAATTTGATAAAAGTCTCTTGAACTCCCTTCTATTCTTCTGAATTCACTCTAATTTAGATCTAATTCAGCATTTTGGACAGTTCGAATTCGTCTGAATTCATTTGAATTCTTTTGAATTCAGTTCAATTCTTTTAAATTAGCTTGAAATCTTTTGAATTCAGTTGAATCCTTTTGAATTCAGCTGAATCTACATGAATTCTTTTTAATTCTGTTGAATCCACTTTAACTCTTTTGAATTCAGTTGAATCCTTTTGAATTCGCTTGAATTATTTTGAATTCAGTTGAATCTTCATGAATTCTTTTAAATTCTGTTGAATTCACTTAAACTATTTTGAATTCAGTTGAATCCTTTTGATTTCGCTTGAATTCTTTTGAATTCAGTTGAATCTTCATGAATTCCTTTAAATTCTGTTGAATCCACTTAACCTCTTTTGAATTCAGTTGAATCCTTTTAATTTCGCTTGAATTCTTTTAGATTCGTTAATATTCTTTTAAGTTCACTCTTATTTTACTGAAATCAATTGACTATTTAGGATTACTTGAATTCTTCTGAATTTACTTGAATCCTTTTAAATTCGCTTGAATTCTTTTAAATTCTTTTGAATTCACTATAATTTCATTGAAATCAATAGAATTGTTTGATTTTGTTAAAATTTTGTTAAAACTGGAATTGAAAATTATGCTGAATTCGTTTAAATATAATTGAAATTCTGATAAATTTGATCGAATTCTTTCGAATCATATTGAAATTTTTAAAAATTCACTCTTTATTTCATAAACTGAATGAATTAAAAAAATATTTTTTAATAACTCAACTAGAGTTTTTATGAATTGTAATAAATTCTTTTAAAACTTCCTGAATTTATTTTAATTCACTCGAATTTCCTTTAATTCATTCTTTTTTTTAATGAATCAAATTCGGTTAAATTCTCTATGAATTCTATTTATTCTTATTTACTTCATACGAATTTTACTAAAACTAATTAAATTATTTGTTTATTTGATTTAATTTATTATTCATTTACTATAAATTTAATAAATTCAGAGAATTTTGTTCATCTTTTTTAATTTTATTCAATTGACTTTACGCTTAAAACATTAAAGTAAAATTTTATGAATTGTATTGAATACTTTTCAATTCGCTTATATTTCTTTAAATTAACTCGAAGTTCATTCAAGTAATTGTTTTTTCTTTTATTCTGATTCATTCGTTCAATTTCGATTCATTCATTCACGGTTTCAATTCTACTGAATTCACTTAATTTTTCACTTAATTTCTTTTGAATTAAGTTAAATCCTTTTGAATTCGCTTGAATTCTTTTAGATTTGTTTGCCTTCTTCGAAATTCACTCTAATTTTAATGAAATAAATTAATTATTTAGAACGGTTTGAATTCTTCTGAATTCACTTGAATTCTTTTGAATTCACTTTAATCCTTTTGAATTAGCTTGCATTCTTTAAAATTCGTTTGAATTTTTCCAAATTCACTCTAATTTCACTGAAATCAATTGAATATTTAGGAAGGTTTGAATTTTTCTGAATTCACATGAATCCTTTAGAATTCAGTTAAATCCTTTTAAATTCGCTTGAATTCTTTTAGATTTGTTTAAATTCTTATAAATTCTCTGTAATTTTACAGAAATCAATTGAGCATTTAGGACGGTTTGAATTCTTGTAAATTCAGTTGAATCCTTTTGAATTCGCTTGAATTGTTTTAGATTCTTTTGAATTCTTCTATATTCATTCTAATTTTACTGAAATCAATTGAGTGTTTAGAACGGTTTAAATTCTTCTGAATTCACTTTAATTGTTTTAAATTCTTTTGAATTCGCTTGAATTCTTTTAGATTCGTTTAAATTCTTCGAAATTCACTCTAATTGTACTGAAATCAATTGAGTATTTAGAACGGTTTGAATTCTTCTGAATTCACTTGAATTCTTTTGAATTCACTTTATTCCTTTTGAATTCACTTGCATTCTTTAAAATTCGTTTGAATTTTTCCAAATTCACTTTTATTTCACTGAAATCAATTGATTATTTAGTAAGTTTTCAATTCTTCTGAATTCACTTGAATCCTTTAGAATTCAGTTGAATCCTTTATAATTCACTTGAATTCTTTTAGATTTGTTTGAATTCTTATAAATTCACTCTAATTTTACTGAAATCAATTGAGTGTTTAGAACAGTTTGAATTCTTCTGAATTTACTTGAATCTTTTAGAATTTAGTTGAATCCTTTTAAACTCGCTTAAATTCTTTTTGATTTGTTTGAATTCTTATAAATTCTTTCTAATTTTACTAAAATCAATTGAGCATTTAGGACGATTTGAATTCTTCTAAATTCAGTTGAATCCTTTTGAATTCGCTTGAATTGTTTTAGATTCTTTTGAATTCTTCTAAATTCACTCTAATTTTACTGAAATCAATTGAGTGTTTAGAACGGTTTGAATTCTTCTGAATTCTCATGAATTCTTTTGAATTCAGGTAATTCCTTTTGAATTCGCTTGAATTATTTTGGATTATTTTAAATTCCTTTTTTTATTTGAATTCTTTAAAATTCACTATAATTTAAACAATATTTAATTCATTTTTTGAATATTTTTGAGTTCTTTTCAGAACTTTCGATTTTTTTTTTTAATTTACCTAGAGTTTTTTAAATTTAATTGAATTCTGCTAAATTCCTTGTAATTCTATTAAAATCATTGGATTCTTTTTATTTATTTGAATCACTTTATAACTTTTGTTAAAAAGCTTTTATTCTTTTGAATCATTTTAAATTGAAATGAAGATTAGTCACATTGGTTATGCCTATTAAAAACTTTTAAAAAATATTTTTGGTTAAAACAGACTATTTTTTCGTAAACTATTTAATAGTAAATTATTTTCTAGTAAATTAATTTATTAAATTTTTGTTAATAATTATTATATAGTAAATTATATTATAAAGTTAAAATTAAAATTCCATTTCTAAATTCCAATTCATAATCTATCTTCAAAGTAGATGACTTCACAACCCTAGAGTCACTGCGACTAATCGAGATCAATCTAAATCAATAAAAGTTCCCCGAAAATAACCACAAAGTTAGTTGACAGTTAGTGGCTTAAAAAAATTGACCTAATTTATAATATGAATTAATAATATTTGTGCTAAATATTTTCAATGACGAGCTTAGAAAATAATTGCGAGGTAGAAAATCAGTCGAGTCCTCAAGATGATAATTGGTACTTAATTTTCGTTTAATTTTTATCTCTGCGTTTATATAATTATAATTAAAAGTGAAAATGTTAACCTTTATAATTAACTGTTTTTCTAACAACAATTATTATAAGAATTGTGTTTTAGAAAGAACAAAAATACTTCTAGTTATTTTCGGTTTTGTTAATATAAATTAATAGTTTTTGTCTAAGAGAAGAATTTTTGATCTGTTTTTGTAAATCTGAACTCGACATAAATTTAACCAAATTTGTTTTTTTTTATTTACAATTTCTCAAATAAGTGAGTTAGGGTTTGTGAAATTTTGTAAACAATCTTGGTTCTTTTTTAAAATTTGTTTAGATTCTTCAAATTGAAATATGCGTTTTCCATTTACAATATTAAAAAATTATAATTTTCTAGAAACAATGTTTTAAAAAAATTTGAGATATTTTATTGGATTTCAAGAGATTTGAAAATATTCCAAGAGATTAAAAAATATTTTAAGGGATTTTAAATGATTTGAAAATATTGTAGGGGATTCCAAAGAATTACACTTTTTGACAGTTTTTTTAAGGATGTAACTATTATTTGTAAAAATTATTTATTTTAAATATTAGGCATGATCAAGCAATGAATATAATGATTTTTTAAATCAAAGTTAATAACAATTGAAAATCGAGACCTTTTTGAAACTCAAAAAAGAATTTTGGTCAGTTGTAGTTTGTTATTAAATTAAATGAATTATTTTAATTTACGCATTAATTATAAATTATTAAATTACAAATTTTACTGTTAGGATAAACATTTTCGTTAAAAAAGAACAAATATTTTTATCATTTTTTGAATAAATTGTTTATAATTTGTTTATAATAACGACAACATTTATGAATATATAATTAGTGCTTAATTACCGTGATATAGTTAATTAAACATACTAACACTGAGAACAATTTTTTTAAGGATAAAGTATGCTCGAATTTCGTATGTGTTATAAAAGTTTATAACAATCATAAAATTATTTTTTAATCATGCCTAGTATTTAAACTGTTTTTTGTTAGCCAAGTCGAGATGAAATCGAAATATATTATATAAATCAATAAAAGTATAATAATAAGTTAATCAAAAACACTGAAATTCTGAATTTGTTAATAAAACCTTGTTATAATTATAGTATAATTTATAAAATAAAGATCACCAGGGTCTTAAATGAAATAAAATATTTAATCGAAATACAAAAATTAAAAATTAAAAAAAAACTCACTATGAATGATATTTAATGCAAATATATAACAGAAATACTAAATTTATTACTAAAGTTAATTTATAGAGAATTGTTATAATAAAATAATCATAAATGTAGTTTTACTAATTTCTAAGAAAATAAAAAAGTGATGCATTGCTCAGAAAAATAATTTTGATTGTTAATAAAAAATGTGTGAATGTAGTTGTACAAAACTTTCTATGCTAAATTATCAAACGAAAAATGTTACGGAGAAAAAAAAGACTTTTTTTGGTATGAAAATGATATGCAGGGATATTTGTTAATAAATTTGTGAATAACAATCGTAACTATGTTTGGACCTATTTTATCACTTCAGCAATCGATTACGCTTTATAAATATTCATTAAATCTAAAAAATATTAAAATTTGTGTTTAAAATGTGGTTAGACGCTCGGACATCACCTCAGAGATCCGGGGTTCAATCCCTGAGCCGGTACCTCTGGAAATTTTTCTATGTACCTTTACCGAGGTTCTGGTGGTTCGGAAC
>JAAAKG020021938.1:34724-45343 GCA_010014905.2 Druon quercuslanigerum | reverse complement strand
AATTTTCAATAAAAAATGGAATAATCAAATTTTCATTAAAATCAAAGTCAATTTTCTACTAACATTTTTTTACGATTTATATTAACAATTAAGTAATATTTTAATTTAATAATTTAATAATTAATAATATATTAACAATTAATTAATATTTTTAACAAAGTAAATTTAAATCTCAACCAAGTAGTTAACTTCTAAACTAAAATGTGATAATTGATATTTCAATCAATTAATTTTTTTTTTAAACAAAAAACAATTAAATTCTATCAATAAATACAAATTTAAACAAAAAAGTTCAATCGTCAACCAAAAAAGATAATTTTCAAGAAAAAATTAAGAAAGAAAGAGTTTTCTACAAAACGATTAAATTTTTGATCCGAAAATAGGAATTTTCTCCTAAATTGTTGAATTTTATTCTATAAAGACGAAATTTCTACAAATGTAGTTCAATTTTTAACCCGAGAATATGAATTTTCAACAAATCGTAAATTCTTAATCAAATAATTGAACTTCAAACAAAAAAAAAAACGATTTTCCACTAGACAGCTGAATTTTCAGCACAAAAAACTATTTGTTTACAAAAAATTGATTTTTTTACCCAAAATTGACAAAATTGTTAAAGTTTCAGGTCAAAAAATTAATTTTCTAAAAAAGCAATTGAATTTTCAAATCGAAAATATATATGAATATTCAACAGAAAAGTTCATTTTTAACAAGAATAGTTGAATTTTCAACCAAATAGTTGAATTTCAAACCAAAAAGGATGACCCTTTAAAGAAATGTTTAACTTTTCCACAGAATAATTAAACTTACAAATAATAAAAATTTGTAGCTAAAAAATATGAATTTGTGATAAAAAATATAACTTTAAACTTTTAAAATCAAAAGATAAATTTTCAACAGAAAATTTAATTTTCAGCCAAGAAAGATATATTTTCTTTCAAAGGATCAAATTTGCAACAAAATAATTAAATTTTCCACAAAATAGTAGAATTTATAATCAAAAGAGATCAACTCTGAACCACAAATACAATAATTTACTTTATAACAAAAATAATTAGGATTCTCCCAAATATATTTGGATTTTCTTATTGCTATTATCACATAGAAGCACAAAAATGTTGAAAAAAATGTCTCATCATTAAGGTGAAATTAAAACCTTAAAAAGATCGATTTTCAAGCAAAGAAATAAACTTTCAACAAAAATTTAATTTTTAACCAAATTGTGGAATTTTACATTAAAAAAGATAAATTCTGCGCCAGTTCAACTTTCAACTAAAGAGATATATTTCTCACTAAAATGATGAATATTCAACAAAAAATTATTTTTCAACAAAGTGGTTCAACTTTCAATTAGTTCAATTTTCAAAAACAAGAATATTTTTTCAGAGTGGCCGAAAACTTCATTTTCAAAGTCCCTAATTTTTCACTGACATGTTTCAATATTCAAAGATTAGAACCTTAATCTGCTAATATTTTTAAGATTATTATAATGTTTTATAAACAGATTAAAACCAAACAAATTTAAATTTCAAGTTTATAACAATTGAAAGTTATTTAAAGTGCCTGTCATAGAAATTCTCTGACAAGATTTTTTTCAAATTCCCTGACTTTGCCCTGACTTTCCCTGACCAAGAAAATTTCCTGACTTTCCCCTGATTTCCATGTTTTCTCTGACCTGCAACCACCCTGAAAAAATAATTAAAAACTGTACATTTATACATAAATTAGTGGCTCTCCGACTTAAATAATAAGAAATTAATTAAATTTTGAAATTCACATCTTAAAAATGAGTAGTCCAAATTAAATTACTTTCCAATTGAAAATGTAAGTCATCGAATATTTCCATTTCAAACTTAATGATATCAAAATTAAATTTGTTTATTTGTTTGTTGACCTTAAAATTGTGCACGAAATGAAATCTCATCAAGCCTCTTACTTTTTTCTAAGTCACATTACAATTAATGCCAATTTCCTATGAATGAGCACAGAAACCTCTTGCACCCAATGAGTACATAAGCCTCACTTAACGCCGCAAAATTTATGCGATTTTAATTGGGTATTCCACTTTCTCAGTCTCTAGACAATTTCGAATAACAGTCAGTCTTTAGTGCGGAGTTGAACAATAAGTACTCTTCTTTATTTAATCAATTACTCTGATATGGTAATTTTATTACTAATTATTCAAAACTTTTTATATCATATGGGTATCTCGTAAATATTGCAGTTTTTACTGTGACTTTTTTTAAAATGGGCTTTAAAAAACTAAGTATTTTTCTTTTAATTTCACACCCAAAATTTTTAAAGGTGGATTTGTGTAAATTTGAAACTGTTTTCGTTTATAAAGACGAATTTAAATATTTGTAGAAACCTTTGATAGAAAGTGGTATATACTAAACTAAGAATAAATAATAAATAAATATTATTTATTTAAAATTCTACCGCAGTGTTACCAAGTGGAATATAAAATTTCGAAATTGTTAAACAAATATTTAGAGTGGACTAAAAATCTTAAAAAGTACTGAAAAATATTGTTTCACCTTCCATTTGGCAGTGTATCTGCATTATTAATTTTATCCTTATTTCATTATAAATCATTTAAAAAGTATCATCGAAATCGGTAATTTGAAAATCTTGGGGTGAAAATTTTGTTAATTTACAAACAGTTAACATTCTTGTGCTTTTGTTAACACTTAAACATGAACAAAATTAACTTTTTTTTAATTATTTACAGTGACTTTTTCGAGATATATTCTAAAATATAAGTATTAACGAGTGGAACCAAAACTTCGAGGCAGACTTTTGAACACAACTAAGCACCTATAGTGAAATTTTGGCCTATATTTGAATTTCTCATTTCTAGACAAAATTAACTAAAATTTTGAAACTCTGTTAAAAACAACCTCGGTATAAGTGCTTAATTATAGTATTATTTAAGAAATCTATTAAATCATGGAAATATGTTAAACGGCTAGGACTTAAATTCCACAACTTTTTGTCAACGACCTTTAACACGACCTTTAACAAATTTTTTATTCATATTTTTGGGTTTAAACTTTGTTTAAATTGTTAGAAAAAACTGTTTAACACTTAGAACTTTCTAATTATGAAAAACACGAACAAAAAATGAAGAAAATTAAAGATTGAAAAGTAGATAAACAACAAAATAGAAAAAAAACTTATGTTGGAATTTTTTTAAATCGTATTTTCAAACATGTAAAAATGAAGCCATTAAAAAATCAACTCCAAATTAGTTAACCATTTAATTTATTTTCGTTAACAGTTGTCTTATCTGGGTAAAAATTTCAAAATTTAAATAATTATTTAATATATTATTTATGTTTTTGATTAAAAAGGAAAATCCTTTCGAGTTGAAATATTAACTTTTACGTGCTTTGTTAAAAATTTCTTTTTTCTGTTGAAAATTAGCCTTCTTGGCTTAAAAATTCAACCGAGTAGAGAGGAAATAAAATTAATTGATGAAAATAGAAAAATTTTGTTGAAATATTATGTTTTCAGGTCAAAAGTTAAAACTTTTGAAAAAAATTCGACTTTTTGCTACAAAAATTAAATTATTTTGCTAGAAAATGCAAATACGTGGTTGAAATACAACTTTTCTGTTAAAAATTTATCTTTTTGTGTAGAAAATTTTACTTTTTTAGAGAAAATTCAAACATTTGTATAAAAAATAAGTTTTTTCTTTAGAAATATTGTATATATTTTATATATCATAATCAATATATTATATTAATCATAATTTTTTTAAATGATTTTCATGTTTTAAAATAGAAAATTTTTATACAACATCAGCTTTGATTCATGGACATTACGAAACAAAATATTTTTTGTTAAAAAGTCATCCTGTCAGGTTGAAAATTCAACTGTTTTATAGAAAATTTGCCTATTTCGCTTAAAAATTTAAGAATTCATTTATGATTTTTTTATTTTTCACTAACAAATCTTTTTTGGATAAAAAATGAATTTCGCGGTTAAAACTTCGCTTTTTAATTCATTAAATTGTTTTTCATTTAAAAATAAAATATTTCTTGGTTATATTATTAACTTTTACATTTTTTTTAAGATTCATCTTTTTTGGTTGCAAATTTTAATAATTGATTAAAAATTTAATTATTTTTTTGAAATTTAAAAATTTTGTTGAAAAGTCATCCTTTATTTTAGTTGAAAATTTAACTATTTGTTTGATAATTAACTTCTATGTTAAAAATTTATATTTTTGCATTGAAAGTCTAACTATTTTGTAGAAAATTCGTCTTTTTAACTTAAAAATTTAAGAATTCAGTTATGATTTTTTTATTCTTCTCTGACAAATCTTCTTTAATTGAAAAATGAATTTTTCGGTTAAAATTGCGGTTTTCTATTAATTAAACTTTTTTTATTTAAAACTAAAATATTTCTTGGTTATAATATTAACTTTTACATTTTTTGGTTAATGACTTATCTTTTCTGGTTGCAAATTTTAATAATTGATTAAAAATTTAATTATTTTGTTGAAAATTTAACAATTTTGTTAAAAATACATATTTTTGCATTGTAAGCCCAACTTTTTTGTAGAAAATTTGTCTTTTAGGCCTAAAAATTTAAGAATTAATTTATGATTTTTTTATTTTTCACTAACAAATCTTTTTTGGTTGAAAAACGAATTTTTCGGTTAAAATTCCGTTTTCTAATTAATTAAACTGTTTTTTATTTAAAATTAAAATATTTCTTGGTTATATTATACATTTTTTGTTGATTTATCTTTTCTGGTTGCAAATTTTAATCATTGATTAAAAATTTAATTATTTCGTTGAAAATTTAACAATTTTGTTAAAACTTCATCCTTTATTTCAGTTGTCCTTTTGGCCTAAAAATTTAAGAATTCATTTATCTTTTTTGGTTGAAAAATGAATTTTCCGGTTAAAATTCCGTTTTTTAATTAATTTAACTGTTTTTTATTTAAAACTAAAATCTTTCTTGGTTATATTAATAACTTTTACATTTTTTGTTAAAAATTTATCTTTTTTGGTTGCAAATTTTAATACTTGATGAAAAATTTAATTATTTTGTTGAAAATTTAACTATTTGTTTGATAATTAACTGCTTTGTTAAAAATTCATGTTTTTGCATTGAAAATCTAACTTTTTCTAGAAAATTCGCCTTTTTGGCTTGAGTATTGCTGTAGAAAATTCTTCTGTTTTGGTAAAATATAATCTTTTTGTTAAAAAATCGACTTTTTTCGTTAAAAATAAATTTTTTTGTTAAGTTTGACTTTTTGGGTTAACATACAAACTTTTTGTTAAAAATGTATCCTTTTGGGTAGAAAGTTTAACTGTTTTGTATAAAATTCGTATTTTTGGCTTGATAATTAATTTATTTAAATAGAAAAATCAACTAATTGGTTGAAATATACCTTTTTTGTTAAAAATTCTTCCTTTTGGGTAGAAACTTTAAATATTTGGCAGAAAATTCGTCTTTTTAGCTCAAAAAATAGAATATGTTGATAGAAAAATCAACTATTTGGTTCAAATATAACTTTATTGTTACAAAATCATCATCTTGGGTAAAAAGTTGAACTGTTTTGTCAAAAAAAATCGACTTTTAGCTTGACAATTAAACTATTTATTTGAAATATTATTTTAAAAATAATTTTCGTGTTTTAAAATTAAAAAAAATATTTTCTACAATTTTCAGGTAACTTCAGCTTTGATTCATCCGCATTACGACTATTCAGAAGCACACGAAGGACCCTGTGGTTCGGGTTCAATTTTGGGTGAAAGGATACCAGATGAGGATGTTAGAATTGTTGAAACTGGTGACAATACTCATCATCAAGACAACGCCGTTCTTCCTGGTACTCAAAGAAGAAAACTATACTTCAATCCAGCCTACTTTGACAGGCAACTATTATTGGTGAGTTATTAAATTTAAATTCCTCAAGAAAATGATGCATAAATTATTAGCATAAATTATTGTCATAATAAATTGCAGAAGATAATCAAAAGGCTTCTGTTTCCAGGCTCCACCACCTGCAGCTGTCGAGTTCCTACTAAAAATTCGAGAAGTCATCGCCATTGCCAAGCATAAAATGAGCGCGAAGAAATTTGTTCCTTCTCTTAGTAGTAAGTTCATACTTTTTATGATAATTTATTAATTATTCATCGAAAAAGATAATTAATTACCTCAACTTTCTCAATAAATTCAATAATGTCAGCAGGAATCAGGCTGGCAGCAAAACTTCACTTTTCATAATTCTCTGACTTTTTCCTGATTTGCCCGAACTAATTTTTTATTTTCTCTGACTATCGATATCCAAATAATAGAATTTGAATTTTATAAGATTTTTGACATAAAATATTTCATGCTCTCAAGAATACAATTTCGAATTTTAATTGGAAAATGAATTTTTTTAAAAACAAAAACAAGATTTTTCACAAAAAAGATGAATTCTCAACAAAAAATGTAAAATTTGATATTTTATCCAAAATGGATTTTATTTTGAATAAAAACAATTGAATTCGTACAAAAAATAAGACTTTTTCACAAAATAGTTTCATCGTTTTCCAAAATAGTTCAATTTTCTAGATCAATTCTCAACTGTAAGCTCTCATTTTTAACAAAAAAATGCATTTTTGACATAGTAGTTCAACTTTTAAACAAGTAGTTGAATTTTTAACTCGCAAATTTTAATTTTTTCCGAAAGAGTTGAATTTTTATCTTCCAAATATAATGTGTTAACCCAAAAAACGAATTTTCTACCAAAAAGACATTTTTTCAACCAATTAGTCCAATTTTCTAACGTAGAAATAAATTTTCTACTAAAATGATGAACCTATAAGCAAAAAAATTAATTTTAACAAAGTAGTTTAACTGTTAAAAGAAATATATAATTTTCCAACCAAAAGATGAAATTTCTACAAAAAAACTTAAACTCGAAAATATTAATTTTCTGCTAAACGACGAATTTCCTAAAAATGACTCAAGTTTTCAATCTACATTTTCAACCTACAACGATAAATTCTCCACTAAAAACTCAACATTTTAACTTAAGAGATAAATTTCTAATTAAAATAATAAATCTGCTATAAAAAACTTATTTTTTGACAAAGTAGTTAAAGTGTTCATCCAAAAAGACGAATATTCAATTTTAAAAAATCAGTTTTTAACCAAAAACGGAATAGTTTTATTTCCCGTTACAAAAATTAATTTCCAATAAAAAAATAATTTTTGCACAAAGTAGGTAATCTTTCAACCAACGAGAAGATTTTTCAATTTAAAAATTTTCATTTTAAAACAAAAAAAGTAGAATTCAACCAAAAAATAAGAAATTTCAAACCAAATAGTTGTATTTTTAACAAAAAAGAGAAAATATTTACCAAAAGTTATGAAATTTTAAACTAAAAAAAATTTTTTTAAGTAGTTATCTCTTCAACAAAAAAAGATTTTAAAAAATGATGACGTTTTTAACAAAATTTATGAATTTACAACCAGATAATAAAATTGTTACCTGATAATATAATCAGCAGGAGGAAGTAAGTGAAAAAACTAAATAGAAATAGAAATACAAGAATGAAAAAATTGGCTGCAAACTTCTTTTTCGAAATTCCCTAACTTTTGTGTGACAAATTTTTCATTTCCCTGACCATTAATATTTAAAGAACAGAATTTTAATCTTGTAAAGTTTTTCACATATAATCTTTTATAAATGGAATAAAACAATTTCAAATAAAATTTTCTAACTTATTTATTCATTTCAAGTCAAAAAAAAATTATTTTTTTATCATTTACGATACATTTTTAATAAAAAAGAACGAATTTTCAAAACAACAATTAAACTTTTAAAAATAATTGATTTGTCAATCAAAAACTTTTTGTTGTTTAGAAGACATGCAATTTTTTTATCCAACAAAAAGGAAGATGATTTTCGATCAAAGAGTACTAAAATTTTATAATTGAAAATTTATTCAAATTTAAAAGGTTAAAAAATTTAGAATATTTTTAAATCGAATAAGTTGAAACTGCATACTATCATATAGAATTTTTTCAATTAATATTCTGTAATAAGTGTAAACTTATTTTGTTTCAAATCAAAAGCTTTTACGGTTGCATTATTAATTAAAAATTTTCCCAAAACGAATAAGTTGGTTCAATTTCACATATTTAAAATTTAAATTTTTATAATACTTGACAGCCATTTAAAGTGCCTCCTATGAAAATTCCCTAATTTTCTAGATTTTTGTTTCATTCCTTATTTTTTCCTGACTTTACCTGATCACTTAAAATCACTGAGCTTTTCCTGATTGCCAGGTTCGCGGCCACCATGTAGAATATCTAAAAAAAATGAAAATGATTCACACACTAGATGAATGTTGGAATCTGCATAATAGAGTTACAACTTAAATATACTCCTAATTTTTTTAAACTTCTAATTGGTTAAAAAAAAAAGAGAAATATATCCAATTTCTTTTGCAGAAATTTCTGAAGAAGACAACCTTTCTGAACAGTGTAGTTCATCAAACAAGCAAAAAGCTAATTCCAATCGCGGTTCCATGGCCAGATCCAAGAAATCTCAGCAATGTTCCGGATGTCCCGGTTGTTTAGACTCACGTCCAAATCTTCAAAGTCTTCCAGAAAACTCGAAACCAATTCCCGGGGAAAGCAGAGTTCGAGCTTGGTTAGAAGACGTTAAACCACCAGAACGTCGTTGGAAGGAGCCAGCAGACGAGGGAAAATACTTCCAAGAAAATGCAAGAACATTCGCACGCAGTCTCGAACACCTGAAAGAAATCACCAATCAATACGATTTCAAAACCACAGACGGATCAAATTTACCCACAAAATCATTCTCTTCCTGGAAAGACAATCCTCCAATGCTCAGAACATTTCGCCATATCGCCAAAAGCGAAATACTCGAAAATGATGACAAGTTCAGCGTCTCTCAAAGATCCACAAAATCCATGTTCGAAGAACCCGTCTACGATAAACTTCAGCGGAGACTTAGAGACGGTTTTACATCCTTTGATCCACATCAAAACAATGAAATTAATGCAAAGGTCAGAAAAGCGATCGAAAATTCCTTTATCAAGCAGATGGAAGAAAATGCGGCTCTAGAAATGAAGTTCAACGGAAATTCGAAAACGCAGAGAAAGCCCAATGTGCAAAAAAATTTAGTTCCAACTTTACATAAACCGAAAGTAGAGAAATCAGAAAAATTAGAAAAAGCCGAACCTGATGCTCATTATAAAAGGCCACGTAAGGCGAAGGCACCTTTGGGGCCGAAGAAACTTCCGGACATGATAAAAGAACTGCCCAATGGTATAAATACGGCTAAGCGAATTATGGATGCAGTTATTAAAGAACTGGTGGATGTCAAGGCGTTGGAACCTTGTGCAAAATCACAAAAATGTCTAAAATCTCCTCAAATTTATGATTACGAAGTTGACAGTTTGGAGAGATCAAAGTCTAATAGAAAATCTTCGAAATCTCCTGAATCTATTAGTCATTCGAGTCCTACTTTGTCCACTGCTTTGCCTTTGGAAGAAGAACTGACGATGCAGAATGCGATCATCAATGCTAATACAGGAGAGATGACTATTTCTAAAATGAAGAAACAGGTAATAATAATAATAATATTGAATGGTTTAATTTGAACATGTTATAATGATATTATGCTACGTTAAAATTGAACATAAATAATAATAAATAAAGAATAAATAATAAATACAGCTTCATATTGTCAAAGATTTAACAAAGATGTGAAAGATTGCACGAAGCTTTCGATGTTTACCCCAAATTTTCAAACATTTCGGAAACATTTCGGAAAGATGTCAGATAGATTTCAAAGATTCTACAAAGATTTCAATGATTTCCTAATGATTTCAAATATTTATCAAAGATTTTTAGAGAATCCGCAAAGATTTTACAAAGATTTCTCAAAGGTTTCAATGATTTCCCAAAGAATTAAAAGATTTCACAATGATTTATAATATTTTGCAAAGATTTTTAGAGAATTCGCAACGATTTTACAAAGATTTTTCAAAAGTTTCAATGTTTTTCCAAAGATTGAGGAAACTTTACAATGATTTACAATATTTCGAAAAGATTTTTAGAGAATTCACAAATATTTTACAAAGATTTCACAAAGATTTTAATGATTTTCCAAAGATTTCAATGATTCCATAATTATTTCAAATATTTCGCAAAGATTCAAGATAGATTTCAGAGACTCTACAAAGATTTTAAAGATTTCACAACTATTCACAACTTTGTGCAAAGATTTTACAAAGATTTCACAAAGATTTTAATGATTTCCCAAAATTGTTTAATATTTCGCAAAGATTTCACAAAGAGTTCACAAAGAGTTCACAAAGAGTTCACAAACAGCTCAGAGATTTCATAATGATTTCAAATATTTCGCAAAGATTTCAGATAGGATTCAAAGATTGTACAAAGATTTAAATGTTTATAAATATTTTGCAAAGATTTTACAAATATTTCTAAAAAGTTTCAATAATTTTTCAAAGATTTCAAATATGTCGCAGAGATTTCAAATAGATTTCAAAGATTCTACAAAGCTTTCAATGATTTCCTAATGATTTCAAATATTTAGCAAAGAATTTTAGAGA
>JAAAKG020021938.1:0-34624 GCA_010014905.2 Druon quercuslanigerum | reverse complement strand
CTAAGATTTCACAAAGATTTTAATGATTTCCCAAAAATTTCCCAAAGATTTCACAATGATTTCAAATATTTCAAATAGATTTCAAAGATTGTACAAAGATTTCAATGATTTCAAATATTTCGCAAAGATTTTACAAGGATTTCAAAGATTTTAAATATGTTGCAGAGATTTTAAATAGATTTCAAAGATTCTACAAAGCTTTCAATGATTTCCTAATGATTTCAAATATTTAGCAAAGAATTTTAGAGAATCCGCAAAGATTTTACAAAGATTTCTCGAAGGTTTCAATAATTTCCCAAATATTTAAAAGATTTCACAATGATTCATAATATTTCGCAAAGATTTTTAGAGAATTCGCAGAGGTTTTACAAAGATTTCTCAAAAGTTTCAATGATTTTCCAAAGATTTAAAACATTTCACAATGATTTACAATATTTCGAAAAGATTTTTAAAGAATTCGCAGAGATTTCACAAAAATTTGATTGATTTTCCAAATATTTAACAATGATTTCAAATATTTCGCAAAGATTTAAAAGAGATTTCAACGATTGTACAAAGATTTCAATGATTTCCTAATGATTTCAAAGATTTCACAATGATGCACAACTTTGCGCAAAGATTTTACAAAGATTTCACAAAGATTTTAATGATTTCCCAAAATTTTTCAATATTTCGCAAAGATTTCACAAAGAGTTAACAAACATTTCAGAGATTTCATAATGATTTAAAATATTTTGCAAACATTTCAGAAAGTATTCGGAGATTCTACAAAGATTTGAATGATTTTAAATATTTCGCAAAGATTTTACAAAGATTTCTTAAAGATTTCAATGATTTTTCAAAGATATCAAAAATTTCACAATGATTTCGAATATTTCACAAAGTTTTGTAGGGAATTCGCTAAGATTTCACAAAGATTTTAATGATTTCCCAAAAATTTCCCAAAGATTTCACAATGATTTCAAATATTTCAAATATTTCAAATAGATTTCAAAGATTGTACAAAGATTTCAATGATTTCCTAATGATTTATAATATTTTGCAAAGACTTTTAGAGAATTCGCAACAATTTTACAAAGATTTCTTAAAAGTTTCAATAATTTTCCAAAGATTTAAAAAACTTCACAATGATTTACAATATTTCGAAAAGATTTTTAAAGAATTCGCAAATATCTTACAAAGATTTTATTGACTTCCCAAAGATTTCAATGATTTCATAATTATTTCAAATATTTTGCAAAGATTTAAGATAGATTTCAAAGATTTCAATGATTTCCTAATGATTTCAAATATTTAGCAAACATTTTGAGAGAATTCGCAAAGATTTTACCAAGATATCTCAAAAATTTCGATGATTTTCCGAAGATTTAAGACATTTCACAATGAATTTACAATATTTCGAAAAGATTTCTAGAGAATTCGCAGAGGTTTCACAAAATTTTTATTGATTTTCCAAAGATTTGACAATGATTTTAAATAATTCACAAAGATTTAAAAGAGATTTCAAGGATTTTACCAAGATTTCAATGATTTCCTAATGATTTCAAATATTTCGTAAAGATACACAAAGATTTCAATAATTTCCTAAATATTTCAAAGATTTTACAATGATGCACAACTTTGCGTATTTTACAAAGGTTTCAATAATTGCACAAATATTACCAAATATTTCAAAAATATTTCAAATATTTCGCACTGGTTTTTAAAGTATTCCCAAAGATTTCACAAAGATTAAAATTATTACAATTATTTTTCAAAATCTTTAAATAATTTCACAAATAATACCAAATATTTCATATATTTTGCAACAATTTTCAAAAATTGGACAAAATTGCAATGATTCACCAAAGATTTTATTAAGATTTCACAAAGATTTTGAATAGATTAAAAAGATTTCACAAATACTTCTATTATTTTACAAAGACTTCTCTTATTTTACGAAGATTTCAGATATATTTAAAAGATTGAACAAAAAAATTCAAAATTATTTAAAGTTTTTAGATACATTCCACAGATAGAACAAATATTTCAATAATTTTACAAATATTACGAAACATGTAAAAAAAATTTGAATGTTATAATTATTTTCATGAATTACCCGTTCCAAGTCAGAATTGTACTTGTTTTGGAAAATTCAATGTCTCAAGGTATTCTAACTTAAAATTATCATTTTTTTTCAAACATTCACTTTTCCAAGTCTGAATTATGCTTCATTATACTTCTTTTTTAACTTCAGGTAAAATTCAGAATTATAATTTTTTGGGAAATTACCAGTTCCAAATCAGAATCATAATTCTTTTCCTAAACTCCCCGTTTCAAGTCAAAATTGTACTGCTCTTGGAAAATTCAATGTTCCAAATCAGAATCAGAATTATTTTTGAAAATTCGCCGTTTCAAGTCAGAATTGTTTTTCTTTTGACAATTTTAGTGTCGCAAGTCATATTTATAATAATTTGGAAAATTATCTGAACTAACTCAAAATTAACATTATTTTCCAAAATTCTGAGTTCCTTATCAGAATCAGAGTTCTTTTTAAATATTCCTCGTTTCAAGGCGAAGTTCTTTTGAGAAATTACTTCTTCCGGATTTGAATTATAATTTTTGTTGAAAATTCCCTTATCAATCTGGAATTACATATATCCCTTCTAAAATCTCCTGTTCCATTCATAATTACTTTTTTAAATTTTTTAAGCGGAATGTTTTGTCTTTTATTTCAAAAATTATTTTTAACATTTCAGATATCTTCATTTTCAAGAATAACGTCTTTTTCATTTTTTGTTTTGTGATTCAATAAATGAAGAGTAGTGAAATATCAAAACACTTTTCAATTTTATTGCAATCAGTGGAATTTTTTGGGATTTTTGAAAATGTTTTCTAATTCATTTTAATTCTTTTTAACTTATCTTAAATTGTGTTGAAGTCTTATGAATCGTATTCTTTTGAATTCTTCTTTGAATTGATTTATAAAAGCTGCTATTAAAAAAATATTCCAAGATTATAATTTTGCTCTATAAATATTAAAGTCGGAGGAAATGTAAAATTAGTTTGAGAAGAATCAGGGAATTTCTAAAATTAAGTTTTGCGTTCACTCCCTAATGCCACTGCTTCTATTTTTTAATCAATCATTCTTCAATGTTCAGGCGCGCAAGAAGAACTACTACAACCTTCCAGAAATTATTTCTCAAAAGGAGGGCTATTCACTCGTGAGTGAAGTGTACGTAAATGATGGTTACGCCAGTCCAACCGGAAGTGATGACTCTGGTCCAGAAATTCAATACGAACCCGAGAATCCGGGACATCTGACCATCAAAGTTCAAGATTCTCCCAGAAACTACGTAAAACTGGATGAATCAGAATACGAACCAGACACTCTAGATAGAAAACCAATGAAGCTGAAGATAAATGGTGATGTTCATTACGAAAAGGAAGTTCCAAGTGAAGTTTATGCAGACTCTTTGGAGAGACCAAGCCAAATTCTTTTGCGGAGTAAAGGCAGCTTCAGGGATGAGGATTCGACAAAAAATGGAGTTGCTCCTCTTCATCGAGGCTACGGAAGTCTGCGAGCTATCTATGAAGCCAGGCTCAAAGCTTCCATGAAAGAAACTGATGCTTCGAATGGAACTCGATCCCTCGGAAATGAAGTGGACAAAACACTCACCTGGAAAAAGAACAGGTGATTAGATTGATATTTATACTTATATGCTTAGCATGCACAAATTTTAAAATCTGAGTTCACAAAACCCAATAAAAAATACAAGTATTTTTCATTAAAAGTTAATTTTTCTGAATTGAAAAGTCCACTGTTATATTTTTGTTTGGGATTTCTTCTTTTTGGTTCACAATACAACTGTTTGGTTGAAAATTAATTTGTTTTGTTTGAAGTTTCAACTATTTTGTTGAAAATTCATTTTTTTCGGTTGAATTAAAATACATTTTTTTTAAACAATCAATTTTGTTGGTTGAAATATCAACTCATTACATTTTTCGATGAGATTTAATTCATTTTGCTCGAAAATTCACCCTTTTTATTGAAAATTCATCTTTTTGGGTTGAAAATTGAAATATTTGGTTGAAAATAAACCTTTTTTGGAATTTCCTATTTTTTGATTGAAATTGTAACAGTTTGATAAACAAATTTAAATATTTGGTTGAAAATTTAACTAATTCTTTGAAAATTAATCTTTTTTGGTTTAAAGATTCAACTATTTTGTTGAAAATTCATATTTTTTAATTGAAATTTTAACAGTTTGGTAGAAAATTGGTTATCTTTTTTGTTTAAAAATGCAACTGCTGAGTTGAGAATTAATCTACTTTGGTTAGAAATTCAACAATATTGTTAACAGTCATTCTTCTTATACAAATATTTAACCGTTTTGTTGAAAATGCATCTTTTTCGTTCGAAAATTCATTTCTTGCTAAAAATGTAATGTTTTTTATTTAACATTCAATTGTTTGGCAAAAAAATATTTTGTTTTTACAGAGAATTCAACTAATTCTTTGAAAATTAATCTTTTTTGGTTAAAGATTCAACTATTTTGTTGAAAATTCATATTTTTTAATAGAAATTTTAACAGTTTGGTAGAAAATTGGTTATCTTTTTAGTTCAAAATGCAACTGTTTGGTTCAAAATTAATTTGTTTTGGTTGAACATTCAACTATTTTGTTGAAAATTCATTTTTTTCGCTTGAATTCAACTGTTTTTTCTCAAAAACATCCAACTTTTTGGTTGAAATATCAACTAATTACATTTTTCGATGAGATTTCATTCATTTTGCTCGAAAATTCACCCTTTTTATTGAAAATTCATCTTTTTGGGTTGAAAATTTAAATATTTAGTTGAAAATTCATTCTTTTGTTTTGAATATTCATCGCTTGGTAGCAATTTAATTTTCTTTGGTTAAAAATGCAACTGTTTAGTTAAAAACTAATCTTTTTTGTTGAAAATTTGTCTTGAAAATTTCATATTTTTTGTTTAAAAATGCAACTGCTGAGTTGAGAATTAATCTACTTTGGTTAGAAATTCAACAATTTGTTGAAAATGCATCTTTTTCGTTCGAAAATTCATTTCTTGGTAAAAATGTAATGTTTTTTATTAAAAATTCAATTGTTTAGTGAAAAATATTCCGTTTTTGCAGAGAATTCAACTAATTCTTTGAAAAATCATCTTTTTGGTCGAGAATTCAACTGTTTTTCATTCAAACTTAAAAACGTTTTTGCTTCAAGTATCAACTATTTCATTTTTCCTTGAGAATTCATTTGTTTTCTCAAAATCCAACGCTCTGTGATACATTTGTCTTTTTTTTTTGACAGTCAATTGATTTTAATTGAAAAGTCTACTACTATATTTATAGTTCACTTTTGGATTTAAAATTTATCTTGAGGTGAAAAAGTTATATTTTAGAGTTCAAAACTCAACTGTTTTGTAGAAAAATTCACCTTTATGGCTTGAAAGTTCCTAATTTTAATTGACAATTTTTTTTTGGTTGAGAATTCATATCTCTGCTGGGAGATTCATCTATTTCGTTGAAAATGCTTCGTTTTTTTATTAAAAAATTAATTTTTTTATACTGATCTTTAGACTATTTCTATTATGACACTTTTTTGGTTGCAAATTCGTTTTTTTTTAGAAATTAATCTTCTAGATTAAAAATTTATCTTTTTTGGAAGAAAAATTAAACGTTTTGTGGAAAATTCATCTTTTCGGCTTGAAGGTTCAAAAGTTTAAAAGAAAATTATACTATTTTGTTCATACATCCAAAGGTTTGGTTAAAAATGAACTTTTTTGTTGAATATTCGTATTTCGCATTAAAAAATGTAACAGTATTGTAGAAAAGTCATATTTTTGGCTTGAAAATTCAATAATTTTATAGTCACTTGAACTATTTCGTTGAAATCTCCTATTTTGGAGATGATAATTCAACTCTTTTGTTAAAGATACGTCTTTTTGTTTTGAACATTCATCTATGTTGGTTGAATTTTCAACTGTTTGGTTAAAAATTAAACTTTTTTGGTAAAAATTCTTCTTTTTACTTGAAATTTCGAATATTTATTTTTAAGCGCACCTGTTTGATTTGAAATCTTAGAAATATGGTACCTACATTAATTTTATTAATATCAATTAATTCCCCAATTTTCGTGAAAAATCACTATATTTTCCCTCTTTTGGGGAGATCTTGTTCCGTGAAGTCTGAGAAGATTAACATCAAATTCTGACTTCTGAATTCTGATCAGTAAATATATTTTATGAATTGTACAGGTTTCTCACTCCTGACAGCAGACATGCAAGAAGACAAAGAAAGCCAACGAATCAGCCAGACGTTGTTCCATTGCCACCATCTGAAGGCAATTATCAACAATCAAAGGAGCCAGGAAGAATGGAAAATCTTCAAATAACAGCGCCCGTCTCAAAAAACGACTTCTGGGACAGGAGTCGTGCCAGAACGGGGGACCCTACAGCCAATGATGGCGCTCCTGTCCCAAACCTTGATAGTTTATTCGTAGGGACACGTAAGGACTATTCAAATTATAATCGCAATTGTTCTGCCAATATTTCCAATGTCAATTGCAACGGAGGAACTTTATCGGGGAATATTTATGCGAATTTCGTCCAACGTGGATGCAGCAATTTAAGAGGGACAAAATTTAGCCCATTGCCTACTTGCAAGATGAATACTGGGAATGTAACTGTTGATTCTTCAGATCATTCATCTTTTTTGTATGAAAATGAAGTAGTGATGAAGGAACGACCCTGCTCTAGCCGAAATCGACAAAATGTGAATCGGAGAGAGGATCGGACGAATCTCATTCAACATCGTATGAAGATTTTCTGTAATTCGGCAGATCGGATTTGTTCGAAACCACCAAATGGGTTGAAGAAATCGAAGGTGCAGAAAAAAACGCCTCTTATCAATCCAACGCTGGTGTGTATATTACATTTTTTTAAATAATTCAATACCATATCAGGGATCACTGCCGTTCAGTAGTTCAATTTTTTGTAAAAAGGGGGATTTCAGTAATTATTAAAATATTTTTTCATTATCTGGGTTTCGCATGGATCTAATTTTTAGTCATTTTTGTGTTCAAACAGTTTTTTTGAGCTAGCTTTAAAAAATCTCATGTACACTTTAGCATTTTATACTAATTAAAATACATTTATAGAAATTTAAGAAAATCGAAGATTAAAAAATAAATAAACAACATAATTGCAAAATGATCATGCTTGAACTTTTTTAAACTATTTTTATTAGAAAAAATTTTATTAATTATTCACATCAATTTTTTGTTGGTATATTCTTTTTAGTTCACAACCCTGAGTTCTTCAAAGTATTTTTCTAAGTAAGCTTGAAAGAAATAATTTAAAAAACACAAAAATAACTAAAAAACTCTTTTTTCTGTTTTTGTTTCCTCAGAGGTTTAACTTTGTTTCCAGTATATTTTCATCGACTGAAAGCTCTCAATGAAAAAACAAATTATTGTCAGCTAAAAAAAGATGATAGTATAAAAAAAGAAATGAAAAAATATATGTTTCACAAAAATAACAACAAAATGAAGGTAAAATTTTTTTTTAAATAGTTACTTTGCTAAAATAAAAAAACCCCTCCATATAACAATCAACATGGAATTAATTATACTTTATTAGAGGGACCTATATACGCTACTTTTTTCATATTATTTTCGATTTTCAAAATTTGTTTTCTACAACCACAACATCAATTTTTTGGTTAACAATTTTATTATTATAATTTTTACTTTCACGACTTAATACTTTCACGATGATTCATTTTAATCAAAAGAGTTATTTCGGGTTCCAAATCGTAGTTTTTTTTATACGATTGGAACCCGAAATATCTCTTTTGATCAAAATTTTATTATTATCTTGGAAGCTAAATTTTGTTGTTGCTGAAAATCCAACAATTTTAATGTCATCATTTTTGTTTAAATATTCAACCATTTTCGTAGAAAATTAAACTATTTGGCTGACAACTAATGTGTTTTGTTGCAAATTTATAATTTCGGGTTGAAAAATCAACTGTTGTTTTAAAAATGTAATAATTTGGTTAAATTTTTTTTCCTCAGAAAAAAATTTGTATTGGTTCGAAATTCAACTATTTTGTTGAACATTTACCTTTTGGATTGGAAATTCATCTCTTTTGGTTCAAAATGCAACTATTTAAATGAAAATTAATCTGTTTTGGTTGAGGGTTCAATTATTTTATAGAAAATGCGTCTCTTTTTAAAAGTGCAACTGTTTTTCAGTACAATAAATATATTTTTTGGATTAAATATCAACTGTAACATTTTTCATTTAAGATTTTTTTTTTGGTTCAAAATTCAACTGCTTAGTTAAAAGTCGAACTTCTTTGTTAATTTGTTTTTGGATACGTTTCAACTATTAGATTGAAAATGAACTTTTTTGTTGAAAATACATTTTTTTTGTAAAAAATTCCTTTTTTTGACTTAAACATTCAGCAACTGGTTGATTTTTCTTTACTGGCAGAAAAATCCTTTTGTTTGAAAAAACCGCATATTTTGTTCAAAAATTAATATTTTTAGTGAATTTAACTGCTTTTATTATTTAAAGTAAAATTTTTGTTATTAAAATATTCTTAAAACTTTAATTTCTCAATTCAATCATTAGCGATTTCTAGCTATTAACGATGTCCTTCAAATCTTTCAAATTAGCAAAATAAATTGTTTACGAAATTCATGAAACTGGTATTATCAAAAATAATCTTTCTCAAAGCTTCTTGTTTTCTAATGCCTTGTACATATTTCTGTGTATGATTCTTAACAAATTAATCAAAACCTTGTAAAAAGGCAAAAATTGGATAAAGATATTCCATATTTTAGGTGTTTATTTTTTGTTTAAAGAAATTTTAAGGCATTTTCAAAAAATTTGAAATTTTTAAAAGGATTTCAGAAGCATTCAAATGATTTGAAATATTTTTGGGAATTTTATATTGATTTAAATAATTTGAAGGGATTTTAAGAGATGGGAAATATTTTAGGGTATTTAAAAAGATGCAAATGAATTTTTAATTGATTTCGGTCATTTAAATGAAGTTTAACGGTTTTTAAGGGATTGGAAAAATTGTTCATTCCAATGAATTTTATAAGATTTGTGAGGATAGCAATGATTTTAAGGAATTTTAAATGCTCTCAAGATATAGAATTTCGCAGGATTGTATAATATTTTAATATATTTTAAATAATGTATTCATAAGAAGTGAGGGATTTCGTAGAATTTCAATTAATTAAAAATATTTGAAAATACTGTTTGTAATTAATTTGCGTTCATTTGAAATTCACCTGAATTCTTTCAGTTTTTTTTTAAATTATTTGGATTTCTCTTAAATTTATTTAATTTCTTGGAATTCGACTACAGTCGCTCAATTTTACTCGCTTCAATGGAATTTTTTAACAATTTTTTTTTTCATTTCAAAAATACTGAATTTAATTGATTTTTCAAATTTTTACATTGTTTTCAATTGACTTGCATTTTTGTAATTCATCCTTATTTTATATGAATTTCATCGAATCTTTCTCATTTCCCTTCAATTCCTCTAATTCTATTAAATGCTGCTTTGTTGAAAAATCGATTTTTTTTAAATTGAAATATTGATTTTCCCTTATAAATATTAATCAACAGATTACTGTAATTAGATTTTCTTTACTGAAAATTGAAATCTTGCATTTTTGGTTGAAAGATGATCTTTTTAGTTGTAAGATGATCTTTTAAATTGAAAACTCAAGTCTTTGGTTGAAAATTGAGCTGTTTTGTTGAAAAATCGATTTTTTTAGTTGATATGTTGATTTTCCCTTATAAATATTATTCAACAGATTACTGTAATTAAATATTCTTTACTAAAAATTTAATTCTTCCATTTTTGGTTGAAAGATTATCTTTTTGGTTGAAAATCCAACTCTTTGGTTAAAAATTGAACTGTTTTGTTGGAAATTCGATTTTTTTTAAATTGAAATATTGGTTTCCCCTCATAAATATTAATCAACAGAATAATGTAGTTAGATTTTTTACTGAAAATTGAATTTTTCCATTTTCGTTTGAAAGATGATGTTTTTAGGTGAAAGATAATCTTTTTGATTGAAAATCCAACTCTTTGGTTGAAAATTAAACTGCTTTGTTGAAAAATCAACTTTTTTAGTTTAAAAATTGATTTTCCCTTATAAATATTAATAAACAGAATTTTTCAGAGTAAAATGGAAGACAGTGGATACCTGAGCAGCACAGATAGCAATGGTTCACGGAAACAATTATTGGCTCACGACGTCAGCAGTGTTTCCGAAACTGACGAAACGGAATCACTAGGAGATGGAGCCAGTGAAAGCGGTGCCGAGAGCGTAGGAACCGATAGTGTCTTCTTCGGAAATTTCCGCAAACTTTCAGAAACTTCAAACTTCTCCAAAAGCATAGACTCCGGAGTAGATGTAGAGGTTCGAAATCCACTTTTTCAACCTTTTGGGATGAAAAATGAAGGTGGAATTCTAGAGAGGACAGGAGTTAACACCAGCGAGAGTGAGGCTGAAAGTTTTGACACAGTTTTAAGCCCAGCAGGAAGTAGTAGAAAAGGAAATCTTGTCTCTTGACTGTAACAAAATAATTAACGATTAATATTCAAATTATAGAAAAATGAATTACTTACTTTAGGTACTAAGATTTCAATTTTTCTCTTTTAAAGGTGCCTATTTTATTGTGAGAGAAAAATTGAAAACTTAGGTGTAATCATCAAATTTGTTTTCAAAAATCCAAGATTTTAATTTATTTATTTTTGTCTACAAGTCGAGAGAAAAGTCTAGAAGCAGGCTGGCTGCAGGTCAGGGGAAACTTGAAAATCAGGGAAAAGTCAGGGGTTTTGTCAAAAAAAAATCTTAATAATAAACTGGAAATTTTGTTATTCCGTTTATAAAATATTCTATGTTAAAGATATTACAATATAAAAATTCTGATCTTTGAATAATAATGGTCAGGAAGAAGTTAAGGAATTTTGAAAATGAAATTTTCGAAAAAATCTTATTCCTGTTTTATCTGTTGCTTCCTCCAGATAATTATATTCTTAGTTAAAAATGTTATTATTTGGTTAAAATTTCAACTAGTTTTTAAGTTTGAAAAAACTCTTTTTTTTAACATTAAAATCATTTTTGGTTGAAATATTTTCTATTACATCATTTGTTAAGAATTAATCTTTGTTGTTTGAAAATTAAATTACTTCGTTGAAGGTTAAACAAATTTGTGAAAAAGTGATTATTTTGTTGGAGATCCATAATTTTAGTTGAAAATTGGTTTTATTTATGGAAAATTAATTTTTTAAATGACAATTTAACTATTCCAGTTGAAGATTCATAATTTTAGTTGAAAATTCATCTTGTTAGTCGAAAGTTTAACTTCTTTATGAAAAATTCTTTTTTTTGTTGAAAAACAATTTGTTCTAATTAAAAATTTTACTACTTGGGTAAGAGTTCAATCAACATATTAAATTTTTCTCTTTTTTTGTTTAAACGTTTATCCCTTCAGTTAATAATCAAACTATTTTGGTGGAAATTTGTTTTCTTTTTAAATACATTTTTTAAATGTAATTGTTTTGTTTCCTTGACTCACAAATCATTTTTTGCTGAAAAATATATTTTTTTTAAATTCAACTTCCGGGTTAAAAGTTGAACTAATTTGTTCAAAATTAATTTTTGTTGTTTTTGAACATTTATCATTTTCGTTAAAATTTGTGGATTTGAAACTATTTTATGAAAATCCTTCTTTTTGTTAAAAAAATAATATTTGAGGACTGGAAATTGAACTGTTTTGTAGAAAAATCGTATTTTTTATTAAAAATTGGTATTTTTTATTAAAAGTTGAACTAAATTCTTAAAAAGTAATTTATTCGGTTAAATTTTTTTTTTCAATTAATTTGATTCTCTGAAAATTTAACTTCCATTTTTGATGGGCAGTTGATTTTTTAAAGATGTAAATTAATTTTTTTTGTAGAACGCTAATCTTCTTGTTTAAAATTTCTTCTCTCTTACGGTAAAAAATGCAACTGTTTGGTTAAAAATGATCTTTTTTGTTGAAAAGTCATATTTTCGGGTTGAAAATCCAACTGCTTTACAAAAAATTCGCCTTTTGACTGGAAAATTTAACAGTTTGTATGAACTTTTTATTTTCTTGACTGAAAAATTATTGGTGTTGAAAACTCATCTTTTTGGTTGAAAAAGTCAACTACTGGATTGAACTTTGAACTACCTGATTAAAAATTCGTTTTTTGTTGTTGTTTTGTTAAAGATTCATAATTTTCGTTTAAAATTTATATCTTTGGTTGAAAATTAAACTATTTTGTTCATAGTTTGTCTTTGTGGTCAAAAATTAATATTTGTGGATTGAAAATTCAATTTTTTTGTAGAAAACTTGGCCAACTACTTTGCTACAATGTCACTATTTTGTTGAAAATTCGTTTTAATTCTTAATTTTTTAAATTTTTGGTTGAAAATTTCTCTTTATGGTTGAAATTTCAACTCGTTGGTTAAAAAATATTACTATTCTGTTTAAAAAAAAATCGTTTTTTTTAAGTTGAAATATTAACTATTATATATTTCGTTGAAAAATAAACTTTTCTGGCTAAAAATGCAACTGTTTTTGCTCAAAATTTAATCTTTTTTATTCGACAATTCCACCATTCGATTTGAGAAGTCATCTTTTAAAATTGACCGATATAGGTAAAAATAAAATTATTTTGTTAAACATTTAATTATTTTGTTGAAAATTAAACTATTTTATTCAAAAATCATCTTTTTGGTCGAAAATTCAACCGTTTTGTGGAAAGTTTGTCCCTTTTTCATACAATTTTCCATGTTAAAAATGTTACAAGATAAAAATTCTGGTCTTTGAATATTAATTGTCAGGGAAAAGTAAAAATTGGTCAGGGAAAAATTAGAGAAGCCAGGGAATTTCTGGAATTAAGTTTTGCGGCTATCCTGCAAAAGATTTATTTAAGGCTTACCTGTCGATTTACTAAATTTGAATCGTTTCGGATTTACAAATTTCCATATGAATCTATATAATGTATAGAGTCTTTAATGGGAAACCACGAAAAGTTGCAAAACTTAAGTCAGCCCTGAAACAAACTTTGATATTTTTGTTATTTGAAACATAAATTGAAATGCTAATATAGATATTTTAATATAATTAACATTCCAAGAAAGAAAAATATCGCCATTATAATTCAATATTTTTAGGTAGGTATAAAATTGATATACGTGTCCACATATTTATGTAACTACTACAAATTCAAGGATGCAAATGCGTTCTAAAAGTTCGACGTTCGGGTAACTAATTTAATATAGAATTAGTATATTCAATATTCTTTTATAATCAATAATTAATTAACTTAGAACTCATATTCGGAATCTTCCTTTCCATACAATATTAATTAAATATAAAAAATAAGTTAACTGCTCAATTTGTTCAGAAGTCAGTTTAATAGGCAGAGCTTCAATTTTTGTTTGATTGAAAAAGTGGTTTTTAACTTGGAAGATTTTCAAAAATGCTCTGGGCCGGCAGTGCAATATTATCTTGATAAGATTTTAGATTATATTATATATAATAATATATAATAATATATTTTAGATATATACAATTTGTAACTTTGCAGTTAGATGTAAGTTTTAATTAATTTTTAATTATGTACATATAGAAAGTTCGCATTAGTGAGATTATTCTATACGATATTAATCAGGGACCGAATAAAATATTAGTGGTCTTTGAAAAATTAATATTATACTTATATTAATTTTTCAAACATGTAAACAGTTCCGCTCGATTCTGCAATCCATATTAAGGATTTAAACCGATATCTTGCCAACCAGGTATTCATTTTTAGACAGATACTAGAGGATATAAAATGTTTTCGTTAAAATATTTTAATAGTCAATTATCTTATCTTATCTTATTCAATATTTATACATTTTTTTACATGTTACAAAAAGACGATTTAATTTATTAAATATGCTCTAAAAATAATGTTCTGCATTTTTTCAATGTTTTTTATCGATGATTCGCATTAAAAAATTAAAAAAGAATATTATTGAATCCCTTAAAATATTTATTAATCTATATTTCTATTTAATGTTAATTTTGTTCTATTATTAATATTTGTTCGTTTAGTATTATTACAATCCTGAAATGTGAATTTTCCATATTCAATTGAAGATTAATTTATTTTTATTATCGTGCTTTGTTAAGTTTGAGCCTAATTTATGTATTAAAATTGTGCATTATTATAAATGTAGGCCGACAAAATATATATTTAGCACTTAGTAGAAATTGTTTTAAAAAAATTGCATCTACTAACTTTCTAATTTCATATATTAAAAATCATCCTACATAATTCAGTTACGTGTAAATAATAATCTCATTATAATTTGTTTTAATAAATTTTTTAGAATATAGTTCTATTGGAAGGAGATGTGAATTCCAAAAGCGCACGCTTCCATGTACCTGCCAAATGTAAAAACGAATTTAGCATAAGCTCACGCTTATTATATTAATTCGCTTAATTAAATTGTTAATTTTAGTTACTAATTATTTATCTCATGAAATGAATACTCCTTCGACTTACTTTATTGTCTTGTCAAGTCATGTTAGTATTAGGTAAATTAGGAGCGAATTATGTGTGCAAATATTACTGCTGAATGCTCATTATTTATATCAAATTATGGATTACTGACGAATAATCTGAAAGTGTAGGATCAATAGTTAATTTTCTGGTTCAAAAAAATACAAACATCGAACAAAAATAGAAGAAAATATATAATATAAAAAGTATGTTTAATTATTTATATTTTGAATTGTTGGAATTCGGCGGAATTTATAAAACTGGGAAAATATAATGGTAGGTTGTGGGTATGTTAGTAACATTTAATTGAATTTTTGTTATAAATACTATTTTGAATGGTTGAGTAGTAAAAACCTGTTTTTTTTTGTTTGTTATTGAGTGATAATTAAGTGCGTCTGTATGTTAGATAAATAATACGTAATTGTTTTCGTTATCTGTTACTTTAAAGTTAGTTAAAATTGCGATCATGGTTTCAATACCTAATGTTAAATATTGCTGTAACATTTATGTAAAGATTTATACCTTTAAAAATGTAATATTTAGAAATATAATATAAAAAAAAGTTTTCATTTCTTTTGTTTTCTTTTATACTTTATACTCCTGTTTTTCAAAAAACTTCCCCTTTTTCTCGTTTATCGTTCATTGTGAACTGAATAGAACTCATTAAGAAAATCCAAATATTTTTGGTTAAATGTTCATTCTATTTGGATGAAAAATCTACTATTATATTTTTGGTTTAAAAAATTAAAAAAAAAATTTTTGGCTAAAAATGTGTTTTTTTTTTTGTTGAAAATTCAACTATTTGGTTGAAAAGTCGTTTTTTTTAATACCGTATTGTTTTGTTGAATTTTTAACTCTTTTGTGGAAAATTCAACTATTTTTTTGAAAATTCGTTTATTTTAGATGTTTACAAGTTGAAAATGCAAATAATCATTTTTTGTTTGAAAACTAATTGTTTTAACGGAATATTAACATTTTCTAGTTGAAAACTCCACTATTAGGCATGAAAAGTCATGTATTTTGTTGCAAATCGTTCTTTTTACCGGTACAAAATTAATCTTCCCGACTGAAAATTTATCTAAAAATGAAACTTTTTGGTTGAAAATTTATATATTTGATTGAAAACTCGTTTATATTTTTGTAGACAATAAATCTTTCTAGTCGAAAATTCATCCTTTTTGGTTAAAAGTTTATTTAATTCGTATTTTTTAGTTGAATGTTTTTTATTTTTCCAATTCAAATCTTTGTCAACTATTTTGTAGAAAATTCGTCTTCTTGGTTTCAAAACTCAACAATTTTGTTGAAAATTCATGTATTTTTGTTGAATATTGGACTTTTTTTGTAAAACATTAATCTTCTAGATGAAGGATTAATCTTTTTGGTGAAAAATTTAACCATTTAGCTAAAATGCCTTTTTTGTTCGAAAATTCAACTGCTTCGTTAAACTACTTTATTAAAAAGTAATTTTTTTAATTTAGTTTTTTGTATACAAATTTAACTCTTTTGTTAAAAGTTAACTGTTAACTGTTTTATTTCGAAAAATTAACCATTTCATTTCTGGTTGAAAATTCAACTATTTTGTAGAAATTTGTTACATTTTTTCGTGTTGTTTGGTTGAACTCAATTAGTTCAATTTTTTATGAAAAATGTTTTTAGCTTAATACTTAACGATTATACTTTGATTGAAAACAGAGACTTTTTAGTAAAAATTCAAGTAATTATAGTTGAAAGGTGAATTATTTTCTTGAGAATTCATCTTTTATTTATTTTTTGTAAGTCGATTTGTATATATTTTTATTGCAAATAATTTTTTAGTTTAAAATTCAACATTCGTCTAAAAAATTCATAATTTTAAATTAAAAATTAAATTATTTGGTTGAAAATGCAAATGTTTGGTTACGGTCTTCTTTCTTGTTTAAAATTCAAACTACTTTGTTGAAAATTCATCTTTTATACATTTTTTTAATTCGCTTTTTCTATACTTTTATTGAAAATGAAATTTTTTCCTAAAATCTTGAAATTTCAACTATTATTTGTTAATGCAACTTTTTGGTAAAAAGTTTTTGTTTATCTAGTTTCTTAATTCAGTAAAGAAAGTCCAACAATTTAATAAGAACGATTAACGGGGCTACAATTTGTACATCTAGTATATATTCAACTATTTTATTGAATATTAAATATTTCGACTTAAAATCCTATTTTCGTTAAAACCCAACCTATTTCTCATTTTTTTAGATAGTACGAATAGTATCCAAAAAACTAATCCAGGATTTAAAAAATCTTCGGTAGATTAAAATCACTACTAAAAAAAAACCAGCCAAATACTTCTATCATTTATTTTAAAAGTACTTGAATTGTCTTTATACACAAACGAGGACCTTCACTTTGAAGAACAGTCCGATTTCACTCGTTTTCGAATACAGAATTTTATAAAAAAATGTTAGCATAATCTACATTATATACAGAGAAGAACGGCACTTTGATGTTATTTTAATCTACGCAAGAGATTTTACAAATCAAAATGAGGTTTCAACATCGAAGGGATCAGATTCGATTTCCATAGTGTTTTGAACATTCGCGTTCATATTTTTGGCAGCTACAGTCAGAATTTCGTCAAGCACTTCTAGCATATCATTTCTATAATTAGAAACTATTTCTACATCTCTAGATTGCATAGCGAAGTGTTCTTGATTTTCTACAAGGTAGCGCACAGTAGCCCATATGCTATCACGGAACTCAAAGAGTAAGCTGGCAACACTATAAAAAAAGATTATTTTTTAGTTTATACAAATTATTTTATATTTTATTAGAATCAATTGGATGTTTGTTACTTACTTTTCGCTACACAGCAACGATACGTTATCCTTATCGGAAACCCTGATTATAATTTGGCTGTCTCGAAGCAGTGGCAATTCCATATCCGACGTGCTTAAATCGGTCTCCTTTTTATGCTAATAAAATCATTCAAAAAAATTATAGTAATATAGCTACTCGAATTTTGAGTGTAAATCATATTGCAAGATTACAAAAGATTTCACATGATTTCACAAAGAATTCAGATATTACCAAATATTTTGAAATATTTTAGAAGATTTCGCAAAAAGTTTAATATATTTCAAAGGATTTCAAAGACTTTTGAAAGGTTTTAAAGATTTCAATGATTTCAATGACTTCAGGCAGATTTCACAAGATTTCACAAACATTTCAGGGATTGAAACAATATTTTTAAATATTGCAGAAAATTTCGCCAAGATTTAACAAAGATTTTACAGATTTTAAAACATTTTTAAAATATTTTTAAAAAATCAATGTTTTCAAATATTTCAGAGATTAAAAATTATATTTATATATTTCAGACATTTCAATATATTTCAAAAATTTGAAAGATTTCAGAAAGATTTAAATGATTTTACAAACATTTCAAAATAATTAAAAAGATTTCAGAAAAATTTCAATGATTTCAAAAATGTCAGAAAGATTTCACAAAGATTACAGAAATTTCCAAAAAAAATTTTGATATTTTAGAAGATTTCACAAAGATTTTCTATATATTTCAAAAAATTTAAATATTTCATAAAGCTTTCAATGATTTTACAAAGATTTCAAAAGACTTCAGAATGATTCTGCATGATTTCAGAAAAATATCAATAATTTCAAAGATTTCAGAAAGACTTAACAAAGATGTCACCAAGATTTCAATATATTTCAAAATTTGTTAATATTTCATGAAGATTTTAATGACTTTACAAAGATTTTAAAAAATTTTAAAGATTCAAGAATGATTTTACATGATTTCAGAAAAATTCCAAAGATTTCAAAGATTTTATATAGATTTCAGAAACATTTCAAAAAATTTAATACTTCATAAAGATTTGAATGATTTTACACAGATTTTAAAGGAATTCAAAATATTCAAGAATGATTCTACATGATTTCAGAAAAATTCCAATAATTTTATAGATTTTATAAAGATTTCATAAAAATTTCAATATATTTCAAAAAATTTAATATTTCATCAAGATTTGAATGATTTAACAAAGATTTCAAAAGATTTCAATGATTTTACAAGGATTTCAAAAGATTTCAGAAGGATATACATTATTTCACAATGATTTCACAAAAACTTCAGTGAAAGATTTCACACAAAATTCAGAAATGATTAAATAATTTTTAATATTTTAGAAGATTTCTTTATATTTAAAGTTTTTCGAATTTTAGAAGATTTTAATGATTTTACAAAGATTTCATAAAAATCTACATGATTTCAAAATAATTTCAGAAATTACCAAATATTTTTTTATATTTCATAAGATTTCGTGTAGATTTTAATGTTTCAAAATTTTTTAAGATTTCAATGATTTTCAAAGATTTCAAAACAATGCAAAAGGTTTCAAATCGAATGGTTTCAAAGATTTCAGAATGATTTCAAAAGATTTCACAAAACTTGCAGAAATTACATAAGATTTTTTAAGATTTTTTAAGATTTCAACTTATTTCAAAGGATTGAAAATTATTCATAAGATTTCAGAAATATTTTAATGATTTCATACATTACAAAATATTGTAAAATATTTTAGACGATTTCAAAGATTTTACAAATTTCACGAAAGTATTTATTCTTCTTTTTTCAGCTTCATCGATATAAAAAAAATTGTGCTTAAAAGAAATGTTAGTTTAAGGTATTTTGTGAATTATTTACCTCATAGCCAAAAACATGCCCCTGGCTGAACAAAAAAACTGTCAAGGGGCTAATCGCGCTGCAGTCGCGAATCATAGTCTTTCTCCTCTCAAAGGAAAACGTTTTCTTGACGTAAGTGAAATAAGGAGTCGGATAATGCTCCCTCAAATGATTTACACTTTCTGGAGTTGTGCGCGTATCATTTCTATTTCTAAACAACAGACATTTTAGATATAAATATATAATATAAATTAACAAAAAAAATCTGAAATGAAAGAACTGAATTTCTCTAACTTACTCGTCTTGAAGAACCCTATTACTTTTCACAAATCGGTCGCGGACCCTCTCATATCCTACGTATTTTACTACATGATCCACTCCTGAAAGAATGACTGCCTTCACCATTTCATCGCTCTGCGAATATTGCTTTAGAGTCGGAACATCTTCTACACTCTCCCTTATTCCTAACACGGAGCCAAGATGTTGCGAATGTTGATTTCTCAATTCTGAAAGTATTAGGTAAAAAATCGGTATTAAATTTATACCAAACAAAAGGCTTCAACATTATCCGGGTGTCTACCCGACGAATTACTTTCAATTTCTGGTTATTTCCCGGTTTGCTAGACGTTAATTTTCTATTTTTCGCACTCAATTTAAAAGAGCTCAATAAAATTAAACGATTTTAAATTATTTATACAGATTTCCAAAGATTTTAAAACATTCTAGAAGATGTCGAAGATTTCTTATTTGAAACAGGTAATTTTAGAAAATAATTATAATTCGAATTTGGAACATCAGTCAATTTCCGATCATAAGTTTAAGAATTACAATTCTGATTTAGAGCAGAGAATTTGGTAAGATAAGTCTAAATTATAAGTTTTTATGGAAATTCTCTAGGCTACAGTGATAATTATAATTCTTAAAAGAAATTCCCTTTTCAAGTCAAAATTACTTTTATCTCCAAAAGTTCTCTGTTCCAAGTTAGAATTATTATATTTAAAACATTTTATAGTATTATTAAGAAATATAATGATTCCTATTTTCTAAAATTTGAAAAAGGAAACTTTCAACATTCTGAAAAATTTGTATCAGAAAAAAAATCATTTTTTATTTCAAATTCTGATTCGAAACAAGCAATTTTCAAAATCTGACGAACTATGACTTGGAACAGGTTTTTTGTTGTTGTAAATTCTTTTTTGATAAATCAGAATTGAAGTTATTTTCCAAACTTTCCCGTTTCATGTGAAAATTTACCTGTTCTAAGTCACAATTACATTTATTTAAAAAAATTCCTTTTCCATATCAAAATTATATTTGCTTACAAAATTTCCTATTATAATGTAGAAATATAGTAACTCCCTTTTTCCGAAATTTGGATAATAAAGGTTTCAAATTAAATAGAATTCTGACTTGGAACAGGGATTATTTATATTCAGTTTTTCTAAATCAGAATAAAAATTTATTACGGAATATATCTGTCCTAAATTAAAAATTATATTTCATAAAGAAATTTCGTATAAAATAATAATTATAATTCTTTACGTAAATCCCCAGTTCGATTTTAGAATTATAATTCTTTTAAAAAATTGCCTGTCTTGAAGTGAACATTTTAATTCTTTGCGTAAATTGCCTGTACCAATATAAAAAATATAATTCTTTACTGAAATTCTCTGTCACAGAGTCAAAATTAGAATTCTTTATGGAAATCTCCAGGTCTATCTCAAAAATATAATTCTTTTAGAAAATTCCCTTTGTCAAAGTAAAAATAGTAATTCTTTATGGAAATTGCCTGTCCCAGTATCAAAACTGTAATTTTTTAGGAAATTCCTTGTTTCAAATTCAGAATTTTAATTCTTTAAAAAAAATGCTCTGTCCCAATGTTAAAATTATAATTATTTACTCAAATTCTCCGTCACAAAGTAAAAATTATACTTCTTAATGGAAATCTCCAGTTCTATCTCAAAAATATATTTTTTTAGAAAATTCACTTTGCTAACGTAAAAATTTTCATTCTTTGGGGAAATTTCCTGTCCCAATATAAAAATTATAATTCTTTGCTAAAATTTCCTGTCCCAAAGTAAAAACTATAATTTTCTTAGCAAATTGCCTGTTCCAACATAAAAATTATAATTCCTTACTAGAATTCCCTGTTTCAGTGTTAAAATGTAATTCCTTGCGGAAATTGCCTGTCCCAAACAAAGTCATAATGTCACTTTATCGCGGAAATTGCCTATCCCAACCTCCAAATTATAATGATTTACTCACATTCTCCGTCACAGAGTGAAAATTATAATTCTTCATGGAAAATTTCAGTTCTATCTCAAAAATATAATTCGTTTAGAAAATTCACTTTGCTAAAGTAATTAATTTAATTCCTTGTGGAAATTTACTGTCCTAAAGTCAAATCTATAATTTTTTTTAGGAAACTCCCTGTCCCAAGGTCAAAATTAAAATTCTTGACTAGAATTCCCTGTCCCAAAACCAAAATTATAATATTTTAATACAATTTCCTGCCCTAAAGTCAATATTATAATTCTTCGCGGAGATTCCCTACCCTGAACTCAAAATTGTTTTTCTTTGCTGAAACTCCATGGTGAAACTTAAAATTATAACTCATATAGAAAATTTACGATTCTAATTTAGGATCATTTTAATTCTTTACATGATTTTTTAAAAATTTATTATATTTCTTTCCTGTCCCAGCTCAGAATTATAAATCTTTTAGGAAATTCGCTAACTCAAAGTCGAAATGATAACCTTTTACTGAAATCTCCTGTTCTAACTGCCGTTTTATCTAAAAATTAGACAAATAATGCATATGGAACCACTTTTAAAATTTCCATATTACTAAATTCGATAGAAAAATCCCGGTCACTGAATGAAATTCCCAGTTTTTTCCCAGTGAACAAAATTCCCAGTCATTTCCTGATTTTCCCGATTTCCCAGTAAGATAGACACCCCGATTATTATAAGTATTAATCCTACTTTTCACGGTAAACATTCGCATGTAATTGAGTCCAGTTTCATCAGCAAACTTTTCCGCAAGTGCTTCGTCTTTTTTCATAAAAGCTTCCCACTGCATGTATAACCAGCTCAAAGCAAGATGATCACTGGAAGAGCTGAAGCGTCTTTTTACAGCTCGAATCTCATCTTTACGTATCAAAGCATTTCTGAAGATCTCAATGTTCATCGAAAATAGGGTTACTAGCGTCAAAATCGGATCCACACACCTATAATTTAAAAAAAAAAGTGTTAAAAACCTAAAAACATTCGGAGAAATAGATATTAATCAAATAAAAATAGGATGAGGCACTTACTTAAAAATACTGGAATAAATCAGGGTTTTTGCAAGAATAGGAGAAAGAGTCAGCATTCCCATTTTTTTACCGAGGACCGTAAGATTTTCCTCCTTATCCAAAGCTCCCAACTTGATAAGATTTTCTACAGAAGTACGTACAACGTGCATATCGGGAGGATCGATCATCGTTGATAAAAATTCCTCGACTCTCTCCCTACTATATAACTTACAATCGAGAGCAACCCTTTCTAAAGAAACACATTTGATCTCAGGCACAGGAAATGGTTTCAATTCTTCGTATTCCGACTTTGTCATCAAGTGGAAACTTTCTCCTGGCTGAACTCTTCCTGCTCGTCCCCTTCTATAGAATATAAAATATAAAAGTGGTATAAAACTAATAATCAAATCTTAACCCACAGGAACATCAATAACAGAAGCGGACTGGGCTTACCAACTGGTCCAGTAAAAGTCAAAGAGCGATTTTTTTGAAATAGTTAAAAAGATTTGAAAGCTTCCTAAGGATTTCTAAACTTTACCAGGATTTTGAAGGATTTGGATAGATATGAAAAATTGATGAACATATTATGTTTTCATAAATTTCAAAGATTTTCACAAGAATTAAGGGATTTCGTAGCACTTCAAAGATTTGAAGTCATTTTCAAATATTTCTCAGGAATTTCAGAGAACTTACAAATATTTTATAGAATTTTAAAGATATTTCAATGAATTTCAAGGAATTTTATCAGATTTAATGTAATTTCACGGGATTTCAATGGATTTTATACTTCTTTTTGCTCTCAAGAACGTATTCACAACAATTGAGATTTCAAAAATTTGAAACGTTTTTTTTTAAATATTCCCAGGAATTTCCAATAGATTTCAAGAATTTTAAAGGAGTGTAAATATTTTAGGGTATATTCAAAGATTCCAAAGAATTTCCAAAATATAAGAAAATTTAAATAATTTCCAAGGATTTTTAAGGATTTAAACAAATTGTATGTGGTTTTAAAAAATTCCCTTGAATATTGAAAGCCTACGTTTTCCAAATATTTTAAATAATTTTTAAAGAATTTGAATGGAAAAACGGATTTCTTAGAACTTAAATATTTCAAGAGATTTCAAGTAATAGAATCAGATTTCATGTACTTGCAATGAATTTGAAAGAACTTATTCATAATAATTGAGGGATTACAAAATATTTCAAAGAATTTCAAGGATTTAAAGAGATTTCAAATAGTTTAAGAGATTATCAAACATTTTTATGAATATTTCAAAAGGTTTAAAAAGACTTCGAAGGGGTTTAAATATCACAAGGTATATTAAAAGATTATAATGAATTTTCAGGAGATTTAACATTTTTAAGGAATTTCCTAGGATTTTAAAGGAATGAATTTCGGAAGAATTTTGTAGCATTTCAAAGAATTTCAACGGATTTCAAAGGATTTTATGAGATGTTCGAAAATTTTAATGATATAAGGAATATTGAAAGTTCATTAAAATAAAATAATGTTCTCTCCAGGATCTCAAAGGATGCTATAGGACTTAAATACATATTTCCAGGTGTTTCAAAAAACTTCAAAGATTTGAAGAAATTATCAAATATTGCAAGGTATTTTCAGATCTTTTTATGAATTTCCAAGATGCTATGATATTTTCGAAGATTCCCAACAATTTTCAATAGATTTCAAGAATTTAAAGAGATTTCACAGGATTTCGAAGGGGTTTAAATATTACAATGTGTATTCAAAGATTCCAAGGAATTTCCAAGAGATTTGTAAAATTTCAAAGACTTTCCAAGGGTTTTAAATTATTTACAAGAGTTTAATGTGGCTTTAAAGAATTCCCTTTAATTTTGGAAATCTTGGAAAGATTTCGTAGGGTTGCCACGTATTCCAAATATTTGAAGTAATTTTTAAGCAATTTCAGCGGACTTAAATATTTCAAGTAATTTCAAGTAATATCATCAGATATCATGTAATTTCAACGGATTTCAAAGAATTTATTCACAATAATTAAGGAATTTTAAAAGATTTCAAAGAATTACAAACATTTGAAGAGATTTTCAAAAATTTCAAGGTATTTCCAGACATTTTGATTAATTTCAAATATTTTATGATATCTTAAAATATTTTCAAGAATTTTTAATAAATATCAAGAATTAAGAGATTTTGAAGGGTTTCAAATTTTTCAAGAGATTAAAAAATTTCGAGGAATTTCCAAAAATTTTAAAGGATTTAAACCAATTTATTGTGATATTAATGAATTTACTTGAATTTCGGAAGAATTTGGTTGGATTTCAAGGTTTTCAAAATATTTTTGAACATTTTAAAAGAATTTAAACGGATTTTAAGAGATTTTATCAGATTTTCGAAGATTAAATAATTTTAAAAGATGTTAAAGGCTCAATAAGGTATAATAATGAATTCATCATGATCTCAAAGGCCTTTATATGACTTAAATATTTCCAGGGATTCCAAGAAATATCATCAGATTTCATGCAATTTCATGCGATTTCAACCAATTTCAAAAAATATATTCTCAATCACTGAGTGTTTTCAAAGGACTTCAAAAAACTTTAAAGATTTGAAGAGATTTCGATATTCCAAGGTATTTTCAAACATTTGTATGAATTTTAACGATTTTTAAAATATTTCAAAAGATTCTAATAAATTTTTAATAGATTTAAAGCACTTGAAGGGATTTCAAAGGATTTAAAGAGATTTCAAAGGATTTAAACACATTTAATGTAGTTTTAAACAATTAAGAAAAGTTTTTTGAATTTCGGAAGGTCTGAAGGGATTTCATAGAATTCTTAAGATTTTATAATATTTTAAGAGATTTCAGAGGATTTCCAAGATTTCTGAATATTGAAAAGAATTTTAAAGGAATTTCAACAGATTGCAAAGGATGCTTTCAAGATTTTCGAATTTTTATATAATTTTTAAGAAGTTAAAAGGCTTAATAAGGCATTATCATGAATTTCAAGAGATTTTCAAATATTAAAAGGTATTTCCAAACACTTTATGAATTTAAAATGTTTTAGGATATTTCAAGAATTTTGAGGGATTTGAAAGTTTTTGAAGAGATTTTAAATATTTTAGGGTTTATCATAAGATTTTAGGGATTTACACCAATTTTGTGTAGTTTTAAAGAATTTTCTAGAATTTAGCAAGATTTCGAATTATTTGATGGAGCATATAAAGTTTAAGGATATCATAAAATATTCCAAAAGGAATTTTAAAGGATTTTATAAAATTTCTGAGAGTTTCAATGATTTTCAGGAATTTAAAAAACTATCAAGTTATTTTAATAAATTTTCCAGAATTTCAGGAAATATCAGGTTTCACGGAATTTGACGATTTTTTAGGGAAGTTTAAGGGATTTTAATAGATTATAAATTAAGATATGAGAATGACAACTAACTGGATAAGGATGATAAATTAAATTTCACATGATGAAAAAAAATGTTCTCTGATAGGTTTCTAAAAATAAAATTTTCGTGAAATTACAGAAGCAAGTGTTCCCCGAGCACTGCATTATTTTCCACAAAAATCACGAAAATATAGCAAAGTACTTTTTCGGACCTGTTAAATACAAAAAAATATGTATATAATTAGCTACTTTTTACGATGACAAACTCAACCAAAAATATTCGATGTGTAATTTAGGAATTTATGAAAATAAGATATTAACAACTGGATATGGGCAAAAAATAAAATTATTTCTATACCAAATTATGTAAAATTTACTCGGAAATAATTTTTTCAAGTAAAAGGAGGAATAATTGTTACTTATTCCTAATATGTATCGACAAATAGTATCCAAAATTACTTGATATCGTTAAAAACAGAATTTCAAAAAATTGTTTCTTATCCAGTTGGCATTCTCATTTCTTCGAGTATTTGAAGTAATTTTATAATATTTCCAGGGATATCAAGTCCGCTCCTGATAAATAATCTAAGTCTTATTTTACCTTTGATGAAGATTTGCTTGAGAAATCCTATAACTTTGCATAGTATCGACTTCCTTCACTTTATCCCATCGAATTTCCTTATGAGTCGCCGAATCCACAACATAAACGACATCCGGCACAGTGATTCCAGTTTCGGCGATGTCTGTGGCTAAAATAATTTTTCTAACACCGGACGGAGGTTTCTCGAAAATTTTTTGTTGATCATAATGCGGCAGCAGTGAATGAATAGGGAGCACCATTTGTCTTGTTCTTTTCCTATTATTCTCCTTTAAAAGCTTTTCCACCTGGACTATTTCAGTCCATCCTGGCAGGAAGCACAAAATAGCGCCTTGTGGTTTATTATCACTTATCCACTGCACCACCTTTGCCACTTTATCGCTCTCTACCTGCGGGCGAAAGTACTTTTGCTCTGGTTCATCAAAAATCCACTTTGCACGAACCATCTCAGCAATATCTTCCATAAAGTGCATTTTCACAGGGTATGACTTTCCAGGAACTTCCAAGCTCGCACATTCAAAGTAATTTTGAAAAAGGTCCGCATTTAACGTCGCAGACATTATTATGATCTTGATGTCCCTGTTTTTCTTCACAACCCGCTTCAATAGTGCTAGAAGCATGTCAATGTCGACATTTCTCTCGTGCGCTTCGTCCAGGATAAGATGAGAACATCCAATCAAGTCGGGATTATCTTGCATTTTTTTGAGCAATACACCAGTCGTGCAAAATAAAATCGCGCCGGGAGTTTGGGGAAGATGTTGTTGCAACTTGACTTTGTAGCCAACCACATCACCCAACCTTTCTCCTCTTTCGCGAGCAATACGATCTGCAAGTGAAGTTGCAGAAATTCGTCGAGGTTGGGTAACTACGATATTACATTTGCTGGCTTGACCCTTTTTCGTAAAACTATCCATAATGAATTGAGGAACTTGAGTCGTTTTCCCGCAACCCGTGTCTCCTTTTATCAGAACTACCTGATTATTTTCTACCTGCTTCAGGATTTCATCCCTGATAACAAACATTTAAACATATTAGGGCTCGAATTGACTTCAGAGATCTTAAATACAGGGTAGCCACATTAATCAAGGACAAAAATTTCCCATTAATTCCCGGTTATCAAACATTGTTACCGCGCATTAAACAAATATTTTATAATGACTTTTCGTATTCACTCAATTGTTTGTTCAACATCTTTTTAAACTAAAATAGATGTTATCACTTTTTTGCTATAATTAAAGAGGGAAAACAATAAGTTAAAGATTCTTTAATACGTCTATTTTTGTAGAAAATGCATCTTATTGGTTGAAAATTGATCTTTTTGGTTGAAAATTAGTTTTTCATTTAGAATGAACTGTTTTAACTTAAGTTGTAACTGTTCCATTTTTTATCGAAAATTGATCTTATTTGATAGAAATGTAATCTTCATGGTTGAAAAATATATATTATTTCGTTGAAAATTAAATTTTTTACTGAAAATTTTATGAATCTATTTTTGGTTAAAAATTGATCGGTTTTACACGAAAATCCGTTTTTTTTTGTAGAAAAATACTCTCATTAGTTAAAACTTCATCTTTTTGGTTGAAAATTAATTTCTGCGGTTAAAAAAAATGTAACTATTTTGTTGAAAATTCTTCTTTTTTTTTGGTTGCTAATTTCACTATTTCGTTGAATCTTTTTTTTTGTTGTTCAAAACTCGTTTTTTTTTAGTTAAAAATTTATTACTTTAGTTGAAAACTCACTTTAAGTATTCCATTTTTTGTGGAAAATTTACCTTTTTTGATAGAAATGTAATTTTGTTCGTTAAAAATATTCTGCTTTGTAGAAAATTTAACTTCTATTTTTGCGAAAAATTCATTTATTTTGTTGAAAAAAAAGTTTAATTAAAAATTTTCTTTTTTTATAGAAAATTAAAATTCATCTTTTAGTTTGAAAATTCCACTATTTGATCAAAAACTCATACTTTTGGTTAAAAATGTATACTTTTAGTTAAAAATTAATTAATTTTACTAATAAATCAATTTTTGTTGTTTAAAATTTACTTTCCTAACTGCAAATTGAACTATTCTAGTTTTGTTATGTAAATTTATCTTTTATAGTTGAAAATTTATATTTTTTATTGAAACTTGCTTTCAATTTTTTATTTTCCCTGACGATTCAAATTTAAAAACCGAAATTCTAATCTTGTACCATTTAAAATATGAAATAATTACAAACTGAATATAATAATTTTTAATTCAGATTTTTAAATTTACGATTCTTTAAAATTATTTAAAGCACCTCTTACAAAATTTTCCTGACTTTTTTAAAGTTTTTTTTTCTTTAAATGAACATAAATCAACGAATTCGTGACAATGAAATTTGTTTGAAAATATAACAAGTCTACTTTCATACAAAAAAACACACTTATATCTTTTGCAAATTTTATGTTGAATTTCTGCTTCTACCAGCAAGGTATTCTCTAAATGGATGAGTCGAAAACAATGGAGATCAAAATAGCGTGGCACTCAAAGTTTTAATTCGTCATCTTTCTTTTTATGACCAAATCTGATTTTATGAACCTAAAAAAAGTCAAGTATTGTTTAAAAACTTTGCAAAAAAAAATACAACACTTAGCTAATTGTAGTAGCAATTAATTGTCGGATTTTTGAAAATTGAGCTTTTATGAAGATTACGAAAAAAATTAATATCGGCGATTTTTGCAAAAATCTGACAATCACAAATTTTTTAAACAAATTTCTGCCCCCTGGAACCTATTAAAAATTTTGTAAACTAATTTGGTGCCAAACTTTTTTATTCAATTTGTTGAACCAAGGTTGCTGCAGATTTTTTATTTCCAAATTACAGGTCTTTTCCAGGGTTTCCAAGAAAATTATTCAATTCCCTCCACGAGAAATTTTAATTTGAAGTGTCTTCAGATTCCAGGAATTTTTACATAATTTTAATGCTTGGAATTATTAAAACATAAACGTTTTAACTTATCAACTTACATTATTTGCAAATGAGACAAGTGTATATTTTTTACAATGTACATGCATTTTTAACTTGAGTAGCCTGAATTGTAATATTTTGTTAATATAAAGGTTTTTCAACTTATAATACTTTTTAGGAAGTATCTTTTTTGTAAATTTAACTTCTTGCAAAGCCGAAAATATACCATTTTTAACATTATAATTTCATTTTTTCAAACTCGAGACTTTTCTATTTCAATTCTAATGAATTGTGAAGAATTTCTAATTTGAACTATATTCGAAACAGAAAACTTTTAAATTTGACATTTTCGTTACTGATAAAAGATAAATTCATTTTTCATACGCCTGAAGCCTTTCACTTTCAAATACTGTTTGGCTTGGTCTTATTTATTTGAAAAACTTATAATTCTAAGATTTTTTAATTTTGAACGCTTTCAGTTTAGTTCTCTTCTACTCTTGAATGTTATGAAATCAAAATACTGATTTTAAAACTCTTTTGATTCAATGTAAATAATTTTTCAATCTTTTCAATGTAAACTATACCTAACATTTTAAAGTCAAATTATACTAGTTTGAAACAGTATGATTGAAATATACATTTGTCCATTTTTTAATAATCGAATGTGAAACTATTCGATTTCGAACGTTTTCGACTTTGAAGTGTTTAAACAATAAGTTTTATAAATTAAATCAGTGCAATATTAAAATATTTGTCGTCAAAAAAAGTCGAAGCAGTTGAAAATATTTCGATATTCACATATATTTATAGACGAGAAATGAAAAATATTCGTACGTACTTGTACGAACTGATGGGTAATTCATAACCAACTGGTTTTCTCTCTTTTAGTCTCTTATAAAGTTCGGAATTTCTATCATCAGGATGTATTTTAGGCCTGTTGATAATATTCCTATGCCTAAGAGTTGAAGTCCAACTATCTCTCGAATAATTGCCAACATCTGTATCATCCTCCGTTGGATCAAACTTTGGTAATTCAGCTTTTGCTATGATTGGTTTGACGGACTGGAATTTTAAGAATAAAACGTGAATTATCTTGACTTTAAGGAAAACAAAGCTTGAAATTGAAAAGAATCAAAATCACTTACAGTCTCATATTTGTGGAGTAATTCCTCTACTTTCTGTTGCAACTGAAGTTCGAGGTGTATTCTAGAAGGTGCTCGTAAGGACGACTGTATTTTTCTTACATCAAAAACAACCGGCAAGCCATTCTTTAATTTTCCTGATTCCTTCAGCCAGTTTAAACATTGTAAAGCTACTGCGGATGTCGACACTCTTTTCGAACGGTCCGTAGCAGTAAAAACCCGCTCTTCTGGCCACTTCACTGTACAATTGCAAGTCCATTTTTGTTTATTTTCTGTGTAGTTAAAAGTAATGGCTTGCTCGAGTTTCAGTTGTGATTGGACTATCGAGTAGATACTATGCAATGAAGAAATCGGTATCGGAAATTCCTTAAGAATTTCTGTAAAAAACATTGAAGCCAATATTGATTTATATACAGAGTTTAAACAAAATTCTAATTTCGGAATCCCCTAACTTTTCCTGACCAATTTTCCATTTTTCCTGACAATCTTACACCTAGGAGATTAATAATTTTACTGCGATAAAAATATTTCTAATTTTATCTTAAGGACTTTTAGTAACAACAGTCATACAGAATTATATAAAGGGTCATCCATAAATAAGGCAAAAAATTAAGCAAGACTATTCAGGGGTTGGAGGGGTTTGGGAAAATTTTACAACTTAAAGCTATGGCATTTTAAACAAAATGGATACATTTTTAACCAAATAGTTTATTTTTCCAGCAAAAAGATGAGTTTTCAACAAAGAAGATTAAATTTCTAGCAAGAAAGATAAATTTTCAACGAAACACATGAAATTTAAAGTAAAATAGATAAACTTTTAGTTATAAACTAATTTGATTGAAAAAAGCGGAAAACGAAAAAAATTAATTTTTGATCAAGAAGGTTAATTTTCTACAAAAAAATGATGAACTTTTAACAAAATACAGGAATTTTCAACCGACTTTTTGAGTTTGAAACTCGAAACGATAAATTTTAAAACAAAAATTGAATAATTAATTTTACACCTGTAAAAATTATTTTCAACAACAAAAATAATAATTTTCAAAAAACTAGTTGAATCTACTACCAAAACAGATAAATTTTCGAGTCAAAACGTGGAATTTTCAACGAAAGTCTTAAATTTTCAACAAAGAAAGAATTTTCAGTCAATGAAAAAAAAATCTGATCTAAAAGATGGAATTTTCAAACAAAAATACAAATTTTCTAGCAAATAATTTGATTTTAAACCCCAAAAAGACAAGTTTTTAACAAAACAGTCAAATTTCAAACAATTTTTCTACCAGAAAAGATAAATTTCCAACCAAAAAACGAATAGTCAAATTTTCAACCAAAAATATAGCGTTTCATCGGATAAGATTACTTTTCTACAAAAAGACGAACTTTCAACAAGATACATGATTTTTTAGCCGACCAGATTAAATTTCTATCAAAAAGACGACTTTTAAACCAAAAAGTGGAATTTTACACGAAAAAAGACGAATTTTCAAAAAAATAGTTGACTCCTTATCTAAAAAAGATTAATTTTTAATTAAATAGTTGCATTTGTAGCCAGAGATGAAATTTGTTTTTAAACCAAATAAGATGAACTGAAACAAAAGAATTAAATGTTCAATTAAGAAAGATTTTCCAGTCAATAAAGAAAAAAAACTCATCCAAAAGGTTGAAATGTCAAGCCAAAAATACGAATTTTCTAGCAAAATAATTTGATTTCAAACCCACAAAAAACGAGTTTTCAACAAACAGTTAAATTTTGAAATAAAGAAATGAATTTTTTACTTAAACGAAGCATCTTTAACAAAAAATACATTATTAACCAAACAGTTCAATTTTAAACCAAAAAGATAAATTTTTTAACTCAGCAACACAAATTTTCAATAAAACGTGATTTTTCAATTAAAAAAGAAAAATTTTCAACCAAAAATAGAATATTTAAATTTCCAACTGCTGAAGAAAATAAAATTCCAATTTAAATGGACTAGTTAAATTTTCAATCAAATAAAATCTATTTTTATACAAATAGTTCAATTTTTAACCAATGAGATTAAATTTCTATGAAAAAGACGAAATTTAAACTAAATAGTGGAATTTTTATCAAAAAAATATGAAATTTCTAGAAAAAAAATTTAATTAAAAAAACAAAAAATACCAGTTTTCAGCGCAAACACAAGCGTTAACAAAAAAAAAATATTTTTCACCAAATAGTGGAATTTTCAACCAAAAAGATAAACTTTGACCCAACGAGACGCATTTTCAACAAAAACATGGATTTTAAACTAAAAAAGATAAATTTTTAAACAAAAATAGAATAGTTATATTTTCAACCAAACAGTTGAATTTTAAACTACTTAAGAAGATAAATTTTCAATTTAAAACAGAATAGTTAAATTTTCAGTTAAAAAGTTAATTTTCAGCAAAATAAAATATATTTTCAACAAAATAGTTCAGTTCTCAACCAATGAGATTAAATATCTATCCAAAAAGACGAATTTTAAACCAAATAGTGGAAATTTGAACTCGAAAAGACGAACTTTCAACAAAATAGTTGAGGCCTTAACTGAAACAGATTAATTTTTAATTAAATAGTTGCATTTTTAGAAAAAAAAAGATGAAACTCGTTTTTAAACCAAATAAGACTAATTTCAACCGAATAGTTACACTTTCAAGTCAAAAAGACAACTTTTCTACAAACAGGTTGAATTTTCAGGCTATAAATAAAAAAACTGTCATCCAAAAGGTTGGATTTTCATGTCACAAAACACGAATTTTCTACAAAAAAAAGCTGAATTTTCAGAACAAACATATGTTTTTTTACACAAAGAAGGTAATTTTCAACAAAAGAGAAAAAAGGGGGGGGGTAAAATTACGGAAAATTTCGTCACGCTAGCCCTAAACGACCTGGAAAAAGGGTTAAAGTTACGGAAAATGCCGTAACCATAAGCAGTGCTAAAAATTTTAAGAACAATTCTCAACCAAAAAATGTATACGTTTGTAAGAATTACAAGTTATTAACACATTTTCTTTTTAAAATGTAATCTTAATAAGGTCTCATATTTATTTAATTAACAGATTTTAAATGTGTATTCATTTTCTAAGTTTTTTAAAATCTTACTAAGATTTTGTGGGAGAATCAGAGCAAATGTGACGGTATTTTATACGGCGGAAGGGGTGATTGAAAATGAATGAAAACGCCTTATTTAATTTTCGGATTACTCTTACACTTCATCTTCAGTTTATCGAAAATTTCCCCATTCTTTCAGGTTTTCCCTGCCATTTACTGACTTTTCCTGAGCATTTTTAAATTCCGTGACTTTCTAAAATTCCCTTCTCTGTTTGCATTAAATATTTTATTTCGATGGCGATGAAAAATCTCACCTGTATGGTAAGCAGTCTGTTTATGAAGCAATTGTTTCTCACTATGATGCCTTCTCGGTCCCGCTTCATTTTCTACATTATCAACTACATCTACGTCCTCCTATAAAAGATTAAAAACAGTTATTTAATCATTTCTGATTTCAAATAAATTTATTAGGCACACAAACGTCTTAAATATGCGATTTTAAAATGAAATTCGATGCTCACATTCAATTCAATTTTGAGGTTTACGTTATTCATTTGATTGGTTTTACCAGCCTGACAGCGCGGTATTATTTGTGTATGAATTTCGTTCATACATGGCATCTTTAACCAAACGGAATTTCCAAATAAAAGTCTACTATTAGTAGACGTCGATAAAACTGAAGACAAGACATTTTCGTTTCTATTTGTAATGTATGTCCTGAAAATTAAATTCTGAGCGCTGTCTATGCTTTTTAGCGTTTTTGTCCTTCCAATCGAACTACAGAAGAAAATCCTTTTATTAGGTATTATATTAATTTATTTGGGTGAAAATCAAAAAGTTGGAATTATTCTATTTTGATTTAAATACAAAAAAACTACATATTTGGCTTCAAATATGGAATTTCTAATTTCATTGCTATTATTTTTATAATA